>JAPFFP010043372.1:0-13298 GCA_026153255.1 Solanum medicagineum | reverse complement strand
CTCAAGGTTTTCAAGAAGTTTTGTTGGAATTCAAGGAAACCAAGTCAAGCCCCAAGTCCTTCTCAAATTTTCTTCAAGAAATTCGAAGATTAAGGTATGTAGGTTTCAACCATTGGGTCCTTTCACCCATGGTGACCAACCTTCCTTTTTATATAAATTTTATGTTTTCAAGTTGGTTTATCTATGGGTACATATTATTATGAATTTTGAGTATAAACTATATCAGGTTTTTATGAAATGTTATTCAACTATGCATTTTTGAGCTATGGAGCTATGATCTATTGTGTGAATTGATTAGGAGTTTTGATGTATCTTGCAAGAAGGTATTACCTAGTGTTGGTGAGTTGATTTACGTTGTTTTTTTACATATGATTTCACTCTTGAATTGCATGATTTTGAACTAGCATTACACACCCGTCAAATATTTGATAAAATGTCTTGTTAAGGATTCTTGAGTTATTGAGGGTTTATTGCATGGATTATGAGTCAAGTGGCTTTAGGATAATGAAAAGAATGTGGGTATACGTTGAATTCATGAAAATTACCTATGGTGTTGTGAGTAGATTGTTAGGTTTCCATGTTTGTTGTGTTCTTAAGAAAATTGAGAAGCCCTTTCTTGATGCTGGAAATGTAATGGTTTGATGAGCTATTTCTATGACTCCTACCAAAAAGATTATATCATAAGGTATGGACATTCTACCGAAAAGGCCATGCTGTAATGTAGAATGACTAATGGTTCCTACCGAAAAGATTATATCGTAAGGTGTAGACATTCTACCGAAAAGGCCATGTCGTAAGGTAGAATGAACCACGGATCCTACCCAAAAGATTATATCGTAAAGTAGGGGACGTCTTGTACTACCTATCTAAAAGACTATGTCATAAGATAGGGGTATTGGTAACACTCTTCGAATAGGTTATACTGTAAGGTGAGTGGGTGGCTATTTGGCCCATCTCATGCATGTTGGTGAAAGGTTTGAGTATGTATTCCATATTGAGTTTGCATTCCTTGATTGTGATTTACAAGAATGTTTTTCCTTAAGCATTGATCATCCATGCCATATTGATGTTATACTTATCCTTTGTTTATAATTATGTATTTTAATTATGTTGCCTATCCCTTGCTTGCATTGCATCCTACATACATAGTACATTCAAATATACTAAACGTGATGTTACCATGTAGGAATTAGAGCACCTATTGATCATCCTCCATGTGGTTAGATTCTCTTCTGAAAGATAAGCTTTGGTGAGTCCTCAAGTTCGGGGACACAAGCTATGCTACTCTTGTTCTTTGTTTATCTCTTTATGTTGGATATTTGATACTATGAGGGTAAGCCCGGAAAGTGTCTTGGCCCCCGCTCAAGTCTACCTTTAAAGGTGTTGTTGGAATAATTGAAGTACTTATGCTTTGAGCTTTGACTCTTTAATGATTTATGACAATTTGACTCTTTCCATTAGTCCCAAATTCCTTTATTTACATTATTCACTATTGTGTATTTTGCTTACGCGATCAAGGATGTGTGTATGATATTCTAAGAGGCTTTTATAGGGTTCCTTCGAGTTCCCTATTCGCCGTGTCACGTCTAAGCCCCAGTTTGGGTCGTGACAATCCTCATCCACCTCTTCGCGGCTAGATTAGACTTGTCAGAATTTGCTTGTGGTGAGTCCTTTATTCCAAGGACAAGACTCACCTTCTATCTACCCACTTTATGTTATGGCTAGCTCATGTATTTTACTTTGAGGGTGAACCCGAGAAATGTCTTGGTCCCCATCCTATCTATGACATAGAGGCATTGTTGGACATCATGTAACCTCTATGTTCGAGCTTGGTATGTTTGATGGTTGTGGAGGCTATGCCTATGTCTTATGTTATCTTGATGTTGTTATGATGAAATAATCAGATGATAAAATTACTAAGTCTCTACTCTCATAGCTTGAGTCATATGATCTTGCCCCTTAGAATTTGCTTGTGATGAATGTTTGATGGCAAGTACCATGCTCCTTAACCCCATAGCTTGAGTCCTGGCTCCCCATCCCTTAGACATATTTGTTGAAATTGTGTGACAATGAGTCACATTACCTCTTATCCCATATCTTGAGTCCAAAGCCCCTATCCCTTAGTAACACCTATTAATGTTTCAATTGTGCTTCCGAACTAATGATGTGTGAATGGATGCTACGAAGCTTGTTTGGAGACTTCCGTGTGTCCATTCGCCCTACTAGCTCAATCCCAAAACCCAAAATGGACCCTCAGGGTTCGTTTGGAACCTGAATTACACAAACTGGATAGGTATGCTTATCAGAAACAGTGATTTGGACTCAACGGAATGGACTCAACGGAATTATCAGAATGCGATTTTGAGGTCTCATCGACATAATTATCGATAAAACTAGTTTAAAATTCAAAATACTAACAAAAGCCCTCGAAAACTCCAAAAATTACAATGGGCCATTTCAAGTGTTAGTTTCACCATCTAAAACTACTGGAACTATTGAAATTTCAATTCAAGCTTCCGAACTCCAAACATTGGCCAATGTCAAACTTTGGCTCTAAAAAAAGTGAAAATACAACTTTGGGTCCAAAATCTCTGTTTTAGCTCTAAATTCAGTTTTGTGACTTCTCCTAGACTAGATTTTGCGTTTTGGAGCCGATGGAATTGACGAATTTCTTATCTAACACCAAAAACTCAGAATGATATAAAAACTCACATTTTTATCAACTTAAGCTTCTGAAAATGCCAAAACTCATATTTTTCACTTTTAAAACATAAGATTCCAGTTCCCGTAACACAAATAGTTTAAAATATGTCCAAAGCAGCTTACGAAAGTGCAAAATAGTAATTTTCACAGATAAGCCAAAAAATGATCGGCAAGATCGTCACAAGTACAAGTTCTCTACTTTTGCTACTAGCATGAAAATCTCAACCGAGACAAAACAAGTTTCTAAAATACATGTTATATGAAGTGAACTCTCTAACATGACATGATTAGATAGATATTATCAATTGTCCCCCGCATTTCAATTTGTTTGTCTGTTTTTAATTTGACAAGAAATTTCAGAAATAAATAAGACTTTTGAATTTACTGGTCTTAAACTAAACATTTATAGAATTTACAAAATGATCTTCAATTGTCTAGTCTTAAACATGTCATGTACATAGTTAATATTAAGCCAAAAAAAAAAAAAAGAGATAGTCTTCTTTAATAGACAAGTTAGAATTAAGACAAAAAAAAAAAAAAAGGGGAAAACTTTTTTAAAAGAACAAAAAAAGTAAAAAAAAAAAAATGAAATGAGGGGAGTAATGAATATCATTTGTATCGCCTAAATAATCAAGACTAAACTATTTTGAACACAAATTGGTAGATTATCATCATCTTGTCTACTTAAATCTCCCTAAATATTAATTACACTAGATATTATTTGCTACAAAAGATAGATTTTCTAAATCTAACATTTTCCTTATCTATTTAAATAATTGGATAACTTTTTCTCCTTTATTTAGTATAAAGTGATAGAAAGAAAAAAAAAAGATAAATCAAAGTAAGAGCAGAAACACTCAAAAATCTTTTTTGTTTTGCTCTATCAAAATCTTCAGTAGCAAAAAAATGGATTTTGATACTTCTGTCAATTGTGAGAAAACTAGTGTTATGCTGAAAAATGACTTTTATTGAAAAAGAAAGAAGATTCGAAAATCAAAAATCGATTTAAAACTCAATTAATTTGAGAAAAACCAATTCTCGAAATTCAAAAGAAAAGACAGAGTCGCCACCTAATTTTACGGATAATTAGGAAACCATTGAATATTTTAAAAAACCTAACAGAAAAATCTTTTAAAATTCAGAAAACAGGTTTGGGTTCACATTTCCACTTTGAGAAGGTTTTAGGCCGCTAAATGCAATTATCCGACGATTAGAAGATTTGACTAACTTCTTTGAAAATAATTTGATTTGAAAGAGTTGACTAGTTTTGAAAAGATATGACAAAATTTGACTAGTCTTAACAAAACTGAAAGCAATTGACTAAACTTAAAAAATTGATTATATTCAAAAACTAAACTAAAATGATGAAATAATATTTTGTTATTACTTTTTTTTTATTTTTCTACCTTCATATTTTTATCTTTTTAATTTCATTTTTTTTTATACAAAGATACTTCGAAATAAAACAAAGTTATATATAAATAACATGAATGACTTGACTTGCCGGAGAACCTAATTAGATTGAAACCAAACAGAAGATTAGAGTTAGACAAACACCACGACCAACATAACAAAGTATAAAAATAACAAAGAAAGATACACAGAGTATACCAGTTTATACTCCTTAATTTCAGCTTCCATGACCCCAATGCTTCAGCTTCTTTTCCCGGGCTAATGATATGAAGTTAACTCGAAAGGGAATTTGGGCTCAGACAGCCCACGGCAAATGCAAGAATGAGTCCAATAGGACTCCGATGGAATTCACATGCATCAAAACAAATAAAACACATTAGTAACTCAAAGGAAGTATAGATGTGCTGTAGCTAGTATCTGAAGGAAGAAAGGGAAAATTAACTCTTAAGTCAGAAACTTCAGTACAACAAGGGAAAAAACATGAACGCTATAAGCAGCTAAAGAGGGGCCATTTCCGCGAATCCCAGTTAACGGTAGCAATGAGGACATGTGGGCCGAGCAGTAACATTCTAATCCAAACAAACATAAATAACCCATGACCAGTTTTAGATCAAGAAAAGCCCAGTGAACATGCTTGAAGTTATGAATAAGACTTGTATCTTGAAAACAAAGCCCACTAACGACATGAAACAAAACTGAAGACAAACACACAACAAAAGAAAACTTGCAAGTCAAATAAAATCAGCTACATCACCATGCAGTAGTTTAGAGCAGCATACAAGTATAACAGCATGCAATAGAGACAAACCTTAGGAAAAACTCTTCTTATAATATCATTTCGACACAAGTTTAACTTCATATCAGGAGGAGGGTGGTTTGTTTAAACACAACAGTCACTATGAAGCAACATACAAGTTTTATAATCCTGACAGTCACAGGAACAATAAAGACGAGTCATCTCCAACACCATTTGACTAGAAAGAAAAACTTCAAATTGACCAAAAGCACCACAACTTGAGTAGGAAACAGAGCATCAATACCACTGAGATCCTTACAGCTACTTAATCCATCATAGAGTTATTTAATCCGCAGCAAGTAAGTCTTGAAACCAAAGACACAAACAGGGAGTACTACAAAACCAGGCAAAGCAAAACAAAGCGATGTAATCAACATGCTAACATATCCTTGATTGTGACTTCAAAACATGAAGATAGCACCCTAAGAGACCAAAACTATCATCAAATGAACTATAATAAGCTGGAATCTGGATACTAAAGCAAACATTTGAAAGCAAAATCATTGTTTGACATTAATTCTGATTTTAACAACTCAGCCATGAGCAAAACAATAACAACCAATACATAATGCCACAAATATATTTCTTGATCTAAACTCACTAGTCGAAGCTGGTTTTAACAAAGAAAACTAAGACTCATATTGAAGAGTTATTTTCCAAAGCACGAATCAGTAAAGATGTATCATTTTGAAGCTTTTAACCAACTGCAATCTGATACTATTAATAACACAGTTCACTGCATCTACTTAACAGCATAGTCTAGTTAGCTAACAACATCGCAAAACAGTCACAGAAATGTATTAACGGCCAAATAACGACAATATCACAATATCGGCTTAATCACAGCAAGATTTCCAATCAATACAAACAGGATACATTATGACAACTTGGTGCAATTACGACACTTATGCTCAAACACAGTATGTAAGATTCGAATTTGAAGAATGAGATTGGAGCATTACCTTTGTCGGAGCAGCGATCTGAGGACGACGATGAGCTTGACGAATTTCGATACAACCAGTAGGCTTATTGACAGTTTTTTCGATTTCAAAGCTAGAGATTCGAACTTGTCACGATTGATTGGAGTTTGGGAAGTTTTGGAAATCAATAATTGATTCTGAGATCAGTTCCCTCCCTGTTACTCTCCGCTAATGATTTTCTATGGCTGCCCCTGTGAAAATTGAGCAATTTCGCTAGGGTTTTCCAAAAATCGATCGCCGCCCACTGCTATTGAATGGAGTTTCTTTAAGGATTTTGAAGATTTTAAATCGCCTCCCAAGATTTTTAGGGGATTTTTCAAGATGACTGCGGCTGCCTATACTGGAATTTCTTGAACTCGTTCCGCTGTCCCCCCTGATTTTTTCATTGTCGACCGTTCTTTGATTTTTCTCGGGTTTTTTCCCGGATGACTCCCCTCTCCCCCGGCTGCCTTTAAACGAAGAAGGAAGAGAGATTATATATGGATGATTAGGGTTCGAAAATGGGGGGAAAAAACCAGATGCGTTGGGGTTTTGAAATTCAAAATCAACAATGGGTGGGGTCAATGTTGTCTCCCACTCGTTGTGTCGGCCATTTGCAAAAGGGATGGGGAGCGTTGTGACCGTTGGGGAGTTGTCGGGGTCTTGTGGATTTGGTTTTCGTTTTGCTGGTTTTGGCTTCTGGTTTTGGAGAAGAAGGGAAATGAAGGATAAGAAATGGGTGTGGGAGTGGGAGTAAGAAGAAGGCTTGATTGAAGAAGAAGAAGATGAAGAAAATGGGGAAAGGGTCTGTGAGCGTGAGAGTGAAGAACAAGGGGATATTTGGAAATTGGGGGCACCTGACCCCGCGCGACATTAATTTTCTTTCTTTTTTTTTTTTAAATACTTGTTTTAAAATTGCTAAAACAAAAATAAAAACTTGATGATTAAATTACGTTGTGGAGGGTAAAAATTGGGTGTCAACAACTAATAATGTAGATATTCCTCTAGACTATATTGGCCTTAGAATTATCCTGGTTGATCATGATACTAATTCTCTTTCAAATGCTGCAACAATTCTTGAAGAGCGTTCTTTTAAAGGTACATTTTAATCTTACATTTCTTTAAGTTTTCTCTCGTATGGATTGAGCCATTTTTCCCTATTTCTTATTGGATCTTCGGTAAAATCTGTACTTATAGTCTATTACTAAAAAAGTGAATTTTTGACCAATTAATGATTGATTTTTTTCTTATATATGGACTTATATTTTAAGTCTAAATTTCTTGGAGTAGATCTGAATGTTTAAATTTGAAGAACAAACTTATTTATTTTTTTGACTTAAGATTCCAGTCAATTTAACATGTGTTTAATGTATGGCTGAGTGCATGAATAATGAATTTGTTAGATTTGTTTTTGTTTTGATAAATTAGTGGTTGAAATTTCTTACTTATGATGCTTGAGAACATAACAAAAGAAGTCTAATTAAGTTGTTAAATTATTTATGTAATGGATGCTTCAGAACATATGCATTAGCAATTTCTAGGTTTTTAGTTTGAAATGTTTAATAGGAATACTTTATCATGTGTTCAGATGCTCAATCAAATCATGTCATAGTTCAAATGTCTAAAAATAAAAATTTGCTAGCAAGTATAAGAGATTGTCGATATATTCAACCGTATGAAAATATATTCAGTTAATCGTCAAATTTATCAACATGCTAATTGAGTTGTAGTTTGAATGGAAAAGAATCAGTTGGATTCTCAGGCAAACTTGAATGATATTAGTCACCTATTATCAATCAAATATCCCTTTCTATACTTCCAAACTCTTAGTAACGCCGTACTACCTTTACCCACATAATAACATATATAACTTTCTTGAGATATTTTTTGAGTTTGATATTTGTTTATAGTAACTGCAATTGAACAAGCAACTGTAGCTCTGTCCATCCTCCGGGAACATATCGACCAATTCGACTTGGTCATAGTGGATGTCAACATGCCGAAAATGGATTACCTTGAGTTCATCAAGTCCACTCAACTCATTAAAGACAAACCTATTATTTGTTAGACTATTTCTCAATATCTTTATTATATGTAGTTTAGTGTGCATTATTCAAAAGTGTATTTAGACATGTTAATATCACCCATCACTATTACTGAATTGTATTTACAATTATAGTAATGTAAAAGTTTGACTGCTACAGTAGTGTTATCTGTTTTTTCTACATTTATATATGTTCCTTATGAAAATGGTGTATATATTAATGAATATCTAACTTTTCTCGAGAATTCTGAATACCTCATTTGATGGATGGTTCTGATTTTTCTTTTTTGATTTAGTGATTTCTCCAGAGACTATGATGGAAATGGTAAAAGAAGCAATTGCAGCAGGGGCATTTGTTATTTAAAAGCAGTTCATTTCATCAACGAGACTAAAGAATGTGTGGCAGCATGTGTATTGGCACAATAAGAAGATAAATAAGAAATTACAACACAACGATGCTAATCAAGTTAAAGTAATGGACAATATATCTTGTTCTAAGAAACTACAAGATGGAAAGGGAAAAAGCATGGTGATTTACTCTGAGACTTATCAAGATCAAGAGCTCGGTTCTTTAATAGCAAAAGATGAGCCAAAAAGGTCTACGACAATGAGGAGTACTACTGAGGAGACACAAGTTAAAAGTAGTGGAACTTCAGGGAAAGAGGAGAATCAGTCTTTGATTTCAGAAACACGTATAGGAAAACCACAAAAGACAAGAAGCTGCATGAAATGGACGCCAGACCTTGACAGAAAATTTAATGAGGCTGTTTGTGAGTTAGGAGAAAAAGGTAAGTATATTAAGATTTAGTTTTTATCCTTGCAAAAAGAATGAGAAAAAAATAAGGATATTGGTGAAGTAAAATCTTAACTAGACATTTTCTGAATTGTCATAATTTCAATATTGAATTCTCTTTGTTTGTCTTGCCATGTCGATTTAGACTGTTGTAGGCATGTTTTGGAGAGGATGGGTGTGCCGGATTTGTCTAAGACACATCTCAACTACCATCTACAGGTATTCGAGTATGAAAAAAGTAGATGACATGTCCTACTTATGAAATTTGTGGTTTGAGATTTTATCGAATTTTTCTAATTTATTTCATCTTTATGGTCTTTTTGCAATAATAGCGATCTCAACAAGCTCTAAATTCCAACCAATTACTTCAGTGAAATTCACTGAGGAACATCATTCAAATATGTTGAATTCAAGTGACATCTCTACAAATTTTGATGAATCATTTCAAGGAGCATACAAACCTCAACCACCTAAAGTTCCTTTAATAGCTTCACCGAGTTCAAATGATTACTTCTTGGATGGATGGAATGAATGGGATGAAATTCTAGAACTTGACAATTTCAATTCTGAACTAATGCCAAAAAATCAGAGTGTCACATCTTACAATTGACTAGATTACATTCCTATTTTTGGAAGCTCAACTCAAGAAAATGTCTCCACAAGGCCAGTTTCGATAAAACAAAAAACAGTACTGACTCCTACACTTAAAAATTTATTCTGTTTTTAATAATATTTATATTTTTTTGTCAGTGAAAACCAGAATCTTTGATATACGCGAGCAATTCTGGAGAAATTCAAGGCTTTTGTACGTGAAGATAGAATATTGCGGGAAACGATGTTCAATAGTTTTTATTGGTCTATCGTAATTGGCTTCTATAGAACTCAAACAATCTTTATCCTTCGGTTTTTGAACTCCTACAGATGGAAAGAATATTTTCTCTTAATTCTGTATGTTTGCTTTTTTCTTTTTTAGCTACTATGCATCATAGTACACAAAAATAGCTGCATTATTGCTAGCATTATAGTTTGAGGCCTTAAATTGAGTACAATCGAAAATGTTTCCTCAAAAGCATTTCCAACAAACATGTGGAACTTTCCATTACACAAAAAGATGATCCGTTTCTAGGTTTTGGCCTTCTTTAGCTAGCAGGTCAGCCACTTTGTTTTGTTTTCTGTATTTGGGGGTTTTCCCAGCTTGTGTAGCAGATCTTTGCAAGCAAAACAGTGATTGTATAATTTCTTGTTTTCGTTCTGCGGCATGTTGACTACCTTAAGTGAATCTGGAGCTGTCTCCAGCTCTTTGACCAGTATATCATTAGCTAACTGTAGACCATATAATAAGGCAGTTAGTTCAGCAGTCATCCTATTTTATTTTATTTTATCATACTTAAAAGGCCCATTAAAGTTCAGTTTTAGCCCTCTATTTGGAGGGGTCCATTTGACATAATTGATTACTATCCTTATATCGTATTCGGCGAAGACTTTCCTATCATCAGGTGTATCAATTCCATTGTTCTGAAATGCCCCAAAAACACTCCGAAAGTATGACTTGGAAATGCCCATAATCGTAATTTTCATATATTTCAAAATTCGTATGTGATATCGAAAATCCGACTTCATATTCTTAGTCCAAGGGCGAAATTGAGTGAGAAATGAGTATAACCCCAATTTTAGAGTACCCGTAGCGAAATTTCATTTTCACAAAAATTTCGGAAACAGAAGGCATCCGCGATGCCTCTGGGACGCGGACCTGTCGCAGAAGTGTGTTTGCACTTCCTTAATTTGTCTTGTTCGGCCTAAGATATTGTGGTCTTGACCCCATGCCCACATATGCGTGAAAACCCCTATACATAGCATTTTTCAACTCTATATCACTCAAGACACACTTTCAAAATCCTCTCTAACACTTAACCAAATATTTCATCCAAATTCAAGTGACTCAAGCATAATTCCGGATCCGAAGAACTCCATTCAAGCTCGAAGTTCTCTCCAAATCTACATCAACGAAATCCCCAAATTTGAGGTATGTGAGTTTCAACCATTGGGTCCTTTCACCCATGGTGCCCAACCTTCCTTTTTATGAAAATTGCATGTTCCTAAGTTGTATTACTTATGGGTATAACTTATTATGAATTATGATTAAAAATCATGTTGGGGTTTTTTGAAATTTTGATTGGAAACACATGTCTACCTATTTCAAGCTTATACTATGAGATGATTTATCTATTGTGACTATGCATGTTTTGGGCTATGAAACTATGATCTATTATGAGATTTGAGGATGAATTTTAGGGTATCTTACATGAGGTTTTTAGTATTGTGTTGGTGGGTTGATTTACATTTAGTTTTCTCACATTACTTCACTCTTGAATTGCATGATTTTGAACAAGAATTGCATACCCGCCAAGTGTTTAATAAAATATCTTGACAAGGATTCTTGAGCTATTGATGATCTATTGCATGGATTATGAAACAAATGACTATATGATGATTTAGGGATTGTATGTATGTATTAAATTCTTAAAAATATCTATAGTATTGCAAGTTGACCACACCTTGTTGGGGGGTGAGATGCCCAATCACCTTGTTGAAGGGTGACATGCTTTGGCCACCTCGTCGAGGGGTGACATACCCGCACTGCCACGTCGAGGGTTATGTACCTGGACCACCTCATCGGGGGGTGACATGCTCGTACTACCACGTTGAGGGGTAGGTACCTCAATCACCTTCCAAGGGGGTGACATGCCTTGGATTCCGAGTAATAGTTGCTTGGTCTATGATTATGGTCTTCTCCCACACATGTATTATGTTTTATACAAGATATATGATTTACAAGCATGTTTTACTCTAAGTATCGATCATGCATGCTATATTGATAGTATAGTCATCCATTGCTTATGATTATGCATTTTGACTATATTGGCTTATATCTTGTTGCATTTCATCCAACATACTTAGTACATCGAAACGTACTAACGCATACTCTATTCCTACATGATGTTATCATGTAAGAATTGGATCACCTCTTGATAATCCTCTACATGGCTAGTTCGGTGCTTTGGAGATATGCTATGGTGAGTCCTCAAGTCCGAGGATGCTATCTATGTTACTTTTGCCCTTTTGTTATTTTCCTTATGTTGAACACTTGATACTATGATGGTGAGCCCAGAGAGTGTCTTGGTCCCCACTCCAATCTGTGGTTAGAGATGTTGTTGGAACAATTGATGTATCAATGCTTTGAGCTTGACTCTTGAGTATTTTATGATTATCCAAGACTTTCCTTAGTCCCATTTTCCTTATTTATATCTCTATTTGTTGTTTTTATGCTTCCGCGACCAAGGATGTGTGATTGATATGCTAAGAGGCTTGTTTGGGGTTCCTTCGGGTTCTCCATTCTCCGTGTCACATGTAGGCCCTAGGCTTGGGTCGTGACAAACTTGGCATTAGAGCACTAGGTTGTAATGGTCCTCGGAGTCCAACACAATGCATCAATTAGAGTCTTGTTCATGGTTGTGAAGTGCACCACAACTATTATTAAGAGGCTATGAGGCGTTCTAGGAAATGTTTCACTTCTTCATGATCTATGTCGTGAGGTAGAGCTAAGTCCTCTAGGACTTATTACTAAATCCTAACCGTTACATTTCATAATATGTTTCAAGATATTCAGGAAGATGATATATCAAATACGTAGGTTCGCAATGCTCTATGGATATTGGCCAAAGCTATGACCATTCAACTCAACCAACCTGAAACTTCAAACGAAGGGAAGGGAAAGAGAGAGGCTAAGAGAGCCCGAGCTGGGGACACTTCATCTTCTACTAGACTACCGGTGCCCAAATATGGAAAGGAGAGGATCCCTTTTGGCACTTGTTAAGAGTGTGGCAAGAAACATAGGAAGGTGTTTGACAAGAATTGCGGATTGCTTCAAGTGTGGTGGTGATGGGCAAAAGATGAGAGATTGCCCGGTGGCCTCAAAGGAAGGAAGGAGAAGAGTTCAAATTGAAGATAGGCTTCCATATGCTAAGCCCGGTGGCAGTGGTGGAATGACTCATCCTAGGTGCCCAAAATATGGGAGAAACCATGGTGGCACATGTAGGAGTAACACGGGTGCATGCTTTGGGTATGGCAAGATGGGCCACAAGATTCCTAACTGTCCATTTGTTCAAGGGAAAGGCAAGGGTGTTGGTGTTCAAGTTTTCCCTACGAGTCACGTGTGGAAAGTACCATCTGGGAGATTGTTTGACTGGTTCAAGTGTATGTTTCAAGTGTGGTGCAAAGGATCATAAGTTAAGACATTGCCCATAGATTGCTAAGCATCATGGGGATGACCGTCGACGTTCTCCACCATACCTCTTTAGGGGTCACTAGACTTGGCATGGCACTTTACAGGCATGTTAAAAGTTTTTGATTTTGATGTGTATGCATTGATAGACCCGGGTGCCACTCTCTTCTTTATTACTTCTTTTGTTGCCACAAAAAGCTTCAATATTGGTCTCGGAATGTTGAGTGAACCTTATGAAGCTTCAACCCCCGTTGGTGAGTCCACTATTGCTAAAAGAGCCTATAGAAATTGTCCTGTATTCATATTGG
>JAPFFP010043371.1:0-13298 GCA_026153255.1 Solanum medicagineum | reverse complement strand
AAACAGAGGAAACTCTGCCGAAATTTCTGCAGGTTTCCAGGTCAGATACATTGGGAAATTCAGGGTAGATGTGTCTATGTGCCCCTACCGGGCACCGGTCACGTCCCTAGGTCGGGATGTGACAACATTGATTACTATTTATCCCTTTATTCCTTTCAAATTCATGATTACACTCTTGCAAAACATTTACATTGTGCTTACTTGTATTTCTTCTAAATTTAGGTTCTCCATTTCTAGTCCTATTTCGTTTATTAATTCGTCTTGTTATGAGTCAGAAGAGTCTAATTGTGGTCTCTCGTCCGGTTCTATACTTATAACAAAATATATACTTTTATTGTCTGACATATATTCGTCTACATTTATTAACATTTCTTGAAAGTCTTCTATTAGTTGTGAATTTCTAGACTATTATTTCTCTTTGGACATACGTTTGCCAAATGATCTATGCTACCGCAAGTAAAACATTCTAATTTATTTCTATAGTTTCTATCAGTTCTATATTTTCTAACGTGTTTATTTTTGTCTAGATATGGTTTTCTAGATGATGACTTTCTTAGGTAGTATTTTCTTCTATTATATGTATTCGCATAGTGTGGTCTATTTCTTTTATAACATTTTTTCTGATTTTTGTCTTTATCGTAGCTTTGAGTAGTATATATTATGTTTTTACCAAACTCATCTCATTTTGCTTTAATTATTTTTGAATTTGTATATTTGTGCATTTTTTGGTTAGTATTTCCATTACATGTTGCACCCTATGTTGTATTGACCATCTAGCATTCGGATTTTGGATTACTCCTTCTCTTTTATACCATGTTTCTTCTATTTCTCGACCCAAAGCTCCGGGTAATTTATTAAATAGCTTCTTCCCTAATTCTTCGTCAAACAAGTTTTCACTAATTGTACAATAATAGTAATAATCTTTTAGAAAAGTCTTTATATAGAACCAACTTGTAATACTTAATTGTTCAGGTTTTATTAGAGCATTTCTTTATAGTATTACTAATCTACTATTCAGGTCTTCTCCCGTTATCAAACTATATATCTTGCTAGTAAAATTGTAATGATTAGCTCCCATATTTACTAGAGCCTGAAATTCTTGTGGGAAGTTAGACTTATAAGCTTCCCATAGCGCTTTCGTCAATTCTCCTAAAAAAGTCTTCATATATTTCTACATTGTTTCTGCGTTTGTATCTTGATAAGTCTTTATATAGTCTGCTATAACTATTCCTTTCCAGAGTATGGGAGAAATCAGATAAATGTTTGAGTTTTTTGGCTAAGACATACACAAAAATTTTTGACAACAAAATAAATTTTATATTTTTCAATTAATTTTCCCATTATATTTTCGTTATATTATCGACTTGTCATTAGACTACTTTTAGACTTGCAATCTTTATCTTTAGACTCTATTTATTTATACCTCTCATATCATTTTGGTATCAGACCCCAGGGGTTTTGGGTACGTATTTTAAATGCGAAGACCTTTAAAAAATACTAAATCGTATTTAACAACTAAAGAACAACTAAGTGGTTTATCTCGAATATAATAGACTTAATAACTCTAAAGAGAATAGTCATAGACTAGAGGAGCTAATAGATATAATATCAAGACTAGAATATAGATTATTAAGACACCTAAGATCTAGATATTTTTTGATAGAACTTCTATGAGAACACAGGGATTTGCTATAATAATCCAACTAAAATACTGATTTTATTACAGGGAAGTAAAACAAAGACAATAATTAATACAATTAGAAAAGGTATTAGTACATATCTACACATAGTAGAAACTACAGACTACTACATCTTGAAACTGATTATTTAATTATAGAAACAGATGGAAGTTTTGCAGGATGGGGAGCTTATTAAAATGTTTTCTTTCCTTGTATTATGTTGATTAACTCATTTATATCTAGAAGTTTATATGCATCTATTCTGGTATTATCATTAAGTCTTTTATAATTTATTACTACTCTGAGAATTTTCGTTACGATCGTCCATGCTTATCCGGGTTTGATATAACTCGAATTTGACTGCCCGTAGGCATTCTTCCATTATTTGTAATTTTTTTATGAGTCTTGCATTTTCTTGCACTAGTGTTTCATTTTTAAAATTCAATCTTTTAAATGTCTCAGTCATTGAAGAGCAATGGTCACAAAAAAATTTTTATTGGTGTCTTTTTGGATATTATATTGGATAGTCTATTCTGAATTATGTCTTAGGGTTGGAGAAATATAAATGTTGGGTCCTAATATTCCTCTAGCATAATCGAATGCTTCGTTGAGATCATTAAAACCTTTGAAAAGTGGGGCTTTGACACCTTGTATGGAGTCTACAACTTCTATCCATGTCTGAAAAATACCATTTGTCTTTCCATGCATAACTACGTAATATTTAAACTTCATTTCTCTACTTTTTTTTTGTGAAATATTGGCATAGTGCATTTACTACGACTATGAAATACTTGTTGTTTCTTTTAATATAGGCTATCTAAAAATTATCTACTAGACACGTTTGTTGTTTGTCTATTACGCATTTAGGTAATAACCTAAAAGATAAATTAGATGGTGGATAGAATATTAAATTATGCTTTCAAAAATACACTCTCTCCATTGTTTTTGCTGCTACTACCTGAGGTCTGAAACGGACATTACCTAGAACTGTTTGCGTGTACGAGTCTGGAGTTGATGACTCAACTTTCACCATACTTTTAGGGACTACATTTCATGTTACATAACAATGATAGTTGTTTGATTACAAGGGATGGAGTAGTATTCTTTAAAAATACTACTTACACGCCAATACAAACAAAGACAGTACATACAAAAGGAAGATACATAAAAGAGACATGACTTGTAATCATTATCTTTAGACTCTGTTTATTTATACCTCTCGTATCATTTTGCTATCAGAGCCCAGGGGTTTTGAGTACCAAAAATGATACGAGAGGTATAAATAAACAGAGTCTACAAGATAAAGATTACAAGTCGAAAAGTAGTCTAATGACAAGTTGATAGTATAACGAAAAAATAGCGAGAAATTTAATAAAATAAAAAAAATTAAGTAAAAATTATAAAATATTGTTTGTTGTCAAAAAAGGAGAAATATCTATAAGATTCACTGACTACAAATATACTATGCAAAGGGAGTTAGATGAAGATATTCACACAACCATAGAAACGATGAATGTAGAAATAATAGAAGACGAATTTGGGGTAGATGATGCCTTGAGAAAGGCAAAAAGACGGTGTGAAGAGAATACACGTGCAATATTTAAATGTAAAACGTGTAAGTTTGGACTATTTCTTTTATAACGTCTTTTTCGATTTTGGTCTTTATCGTAGCTTTGAGTAGTATATATTATGTTTTTACATAAATTCATCTCATTTTGCTTTAATTGTTCTTGAATTTGTATATTTGTGTATTTTTCAGTTAGTATTTCCATTACATGTTGCACTCTATGTCCTATTGACTATCTAGCATTCAGATTTTGGATTACTCCTTCTTTGTTATACACTATCTTTCTTCTATTTCTCGACCCAAGGTTGAAATACTAGTCAGAACAGACTACGAAATAATTGTCAAATTTTGTCAAAAAATAAATGAAAAAAGAATAGCAAGGCATAAGAACTCCTCTCACTTAGCAACATATTCCCCTTCCCTTTTGTCTACCTTTATGTATCCAACCCTTCCTCAACCAAACCTCCTCCTAGTTAAGTAAAATCTGTTATTGTAAATTAGTGTGCTTAGTAATTTCAAAAGCTTGTAGGAGTCCGTTGGGTTTCCAAGTCAGAAGAGTCTAATTGTGGTCTCTTGGCTAGTTCTATACTAATAATATAATATATACTTTCACTATCTGACATATATTCGTCTATATTTATTAACATTTCTTGAAAGTTTTCTATTAGTTGTGAATTTCTAGTCCGACTATTATTTCTCTTTGGACATACATTTGCCAAATGTTCTATGCTACCGCAAGTAAAACATTCTAATTTATTTCTATAGTTTTTATCAGTTCTATATTTTCTAACGTGTCTATTTCTGTCTAAATATGGTTTTCTAGCTGATGACTTTCTTAGGTAGTATTTTCTTCCATTATATGTATTTGCATAATGTGGTCTATTTCTTTTATAATGTCTTTTTCAATTTTGGTCTTTATCGTAGCTTTTAGTAGTAGTCAGAACAGACTGCGAAGCAATTGTCAAATTTCATCAAAAAATAAATGAAAAAATAAGTAGTAGGTGAAGATGGATTAATTTCATGGATACGATCTCAACTTACGAAAATATTGTCTTTGAATATATTAAAGGAAAATATAATAACCTAGAAGATCAATTAAGTAGATTAAATCTTAGACTTAACTAATGAGAACTATTTATCTTTTAGCATGAGACCAACAACAACAAAGCCTATAGACATGGTGAAAGCTGAGTCATCAACTCCAAACTCGTAGGCAAATAGTTGTAGGTAGTGTTAGTTTCAGACCTCAAACAGTAGCAGCAAAAATAATGGAGAGAATGTATTTTGGAAAGCATAATTTAATATTCTATCCACCGTCTAATTTATCTTTTAGGGTATTACCTGAATGCGTAATAGATAAACACCAAAGTGTCTAGTTGATAATTTTTGGATAGCCTATACTAAAAGAGACAAAAAGTATTTCATAGCCATAGTAAATGCACTATGTCAATATTTCATAGACAAAAGTAGAGAAATGAAGTTTAAATACTACGTAGTTATGCATGGAAAGACAAATGGTATTTTTCAGACTTGGATAGAAGTTGTAGACTCCATACTAGGTGTCAAAGCCCCACTTTTTAAAGGTTTTAATGATCTCAATGAAGCATTAGATTATGATAGAGGAATACTAGGACCCAACTTTTATATTTCTCCAGCCCTTAGATATAATCTAGGACAAACTATCCACTATAATATTCAAAAACACACCAATAAAATTATTTTTTGTGATTATTGCTCTTCAATGACCGAGGCATTTAAAAGATTGAATTTTAAAAATGAAACACTAGTACAAGAAAATGCCAGACTCATAGAAAAATTACAAATAATGGAAGAACCCTATGGGCAGTCAAATTCGAGTTATATCAAACCCAGATAAGCATGGATGATCGTAACAAAAATTCTCAGAGTTCTCGATCTTTAATAAAAATGGATGAGACGGGTGTGCATTCCTGAATGAATGCAAAAAGATCCACTGTGTCAGATATGTACACAACTAGTTTGGTTCAAACGGTGGTCGGTAAAAACTTATTAAATCCATTAATGGGTGTGCATTCCCCAATGAATGCAAACATATCCACTGTGTCGGATATGAACACAACTAGTCTGGCTCAAAGGTAGCCGGTAAAGACTCATCAAATCCGTTGATAGTTGACACTTCACCAAAAAGTGTAACTAATAAGAAAAAATTACGGATACTCCCTGCAACACTAAGAGGTAAGTCATCCAAAGAAAAAGACAAGTAAATCAAGGCAGAAAAAGAAAGAAAAAATGAAAAAAATAATAGAAAAACTTTGAAAAAATATTTGCAAAATACTAAACAAGAATTTCAAGACAGGTATGAAGACGTAAAAGACGAAGGAATGCAGTATGACTCAGATAACAAAGTTCATGATGGAATGGATGATGATTCGGGAATGAGCTTTGATTCGATCGCATTGCACAATCTAGACACGTGAGCAAATATTACAGAAAATGACAAAATAAGAAGTCAATCAAATAGATGCGGTAAGACAAGAAATAGTGGCAGAGACAAGAAATATTATGGCAGGTAAGGAATATTTGGACAACTAGGACAAAATGTCAAAATGACCATGTGAAGTGTAGAAAATGAGGCAATATTATAAGGAGACATGGGTGGTTGCATGTGTAAGGCTATAAGTGGAAGTGGATGGTTGTATGCCTCAAGTTTCAAGGCCTTTTATATCCAAGGTTTTCAAGTCCGATTTTGAAGTCCATAAGTCCCTATAAATAGATGATCAAATGCTGAAGAAGAGGGCATGAAAAAAGAATAGCAAGGCATAAGGACTCCTCTTTCTTAGCAAAATATTCCCCTTCCTTTCATCTACCTTTATGTATCCAACCCTTCCTCAACTAAAAAATCCTCCTAGTTAAGTAAAACCTGTTGTTGTAAATTAGTATGCTTAGTAATTTCATAAGCTTGTAGGAGTCCGTCGGATTTCTCGAAAGGGAAACCTCTCTCAGTTTAAGTCATGTAAGTTCGTATATTTTACTTTCTGTTTTCTTCCCAAAAATATGTGGTCGTAGGTACCTTATGTTTGAATTTATGTTATCATGTTTAATATATTATCTGATGTTCAAGTTATAAAGTATCATGTATATTATGTTCAAATTGTGTTTAAGTATTATGTTTGACAATTTGCATGTAATCTAACCCTTAGTAGATGGTTAGCCTCTTAACTGCATAATTATAACGATGGATTAACTGTATATTCTAGGATTCTAAGGCTTTAAAGTCCAAAAAAGTTACAAGGACATATTAATTGCCATATTCAGGGTGGCATTAAACATGCTCCCTGCAACAATAAGAGGTGAGTCATCTAAGAAAAATAGAATTAAATCAAGACAGAAAAAGAAAGAAAAATGGAAAAAATAATAGAAAAAACTTTGGAAAAGTATTTGCAAAATACGGAATAGGAACTTCAAGACAGGTATGAATACATGAAAGATGAAGGAACGCAGTATGACTCAGATGACGAGGTTCATGATGGAATGGAGGATGATTCGGGAATGAGCTTTGATTCGATCACACTGCACAATCTATACATGTAAGCAAATATTACAGAAAATGGCAAAATAAGAAGTCAATCAAATAGATGTGGAAAGACAAGAAATAGTGGCAGACAAGGAATATGTGGACAACTAGGACAAAAGGTCAAAATGACCATGTGAATTGTAGAAAATGAGGCAATTTTATAAGGAGACATGCACGGTTGCATGTGTAAGGCTATAGGTGAAAATGGGCGGTTGCATGCCTCAAGTTTCAAGGCACTTTAATATCTAAGGTTTTCAAGTCCAGTTTTGAAGTTCAAAAGTCCCTATAAATAGATGATCAAATGCTGAAGAAGACGGCATGAAAAAACAATAGCAAGGCATAACAACTCCTCTCTCTTAGTAACATATTCCCCTTCCCTTTCATCTACCTTTATGTATTCAATCCTTCCTCAACTAAAAAATCCTCCTAGATAAGTAAAATCTGATGTTGTAAATTAATGTTCTTAGTAATTTCAGAAGCTTGTAGGAGTCCGCTGGGTTTCCAGAAAGGAAAACCTCTCTCAGTGTAAGTCATGTAAGTTCATACATTGTACTTTTTGTTTTCTCCCCCAAATATATATGGTCGTATCTACATTATGTTTGAATTTATATTATCATGTTTAGTATGTTATCTTATGTTCAAGTTTGAAGTATCATGTATATTATATTCAGATTGTGTTTAAGTAGTATGTTTGACAATTTGCGTAATCTAACCCTTAATAGATTATTATCCTCTTAACTGCTTAATAATAACAATGGATTAACCTGTACATTTCTAGGATTCTAAGGATTTAAAGTCCAAAAAACTTATAAGGACAGATTAATTGCCTTATCCAGAGTGAGGTTAAAGATATTCCCTGCAACACTAAGAGGTGAGTCATCTAAGAAAAAGACAAGTAAATCAAGACAGAAAAAGAAAGAAAAAATGAAAAAAATAATAGAAAAAACTTTGGAAAAATAGTTGCAAAATACTAAACAGGAACTTCATATCACGACCCAATTTAGGATCATGACAGGCGCTAAGGGGAAGAATCCCAAAGCAAGCCTCCTAGAATTATAAAAAAAAATTGGGCAAAGTTTCCCCTGTTTTTAAGCCTATCCAAAATTTGTACCTGTTCCAGAATTCAACAACACAAAAACTAAATAATCAAATCAAGTCACTATATCAATAACCAATCCAATCTCCACACAATAGTTCAAATCAAGTCACTATATCAATAACCAATCTAATCTCCACACAATAATACCAACTCGTCTACAATAATAGGAATAAACTTAAACTCAGTCACATATCTAGAATAAATGAAAGAACATCCATGACTCTAAACAAAGGAATGACTATGGAGCAACTCTCTAAGAATTTCAAGAAGGGTCCGTAACAAAATAAGCTTGGTTCCCACACGAACAAGAGCGGGGTTCACCATGGAATCAACTTGCTACGTTTAGCTAAATAAATCCTAGCCAAAATCACCTGTATTCTCTGAAAAAATTTAGCTGGGAGTGAGACGCTAGCTCAGTGAGTAATAATAATAACCACAACCGTTTTAATAAGGGACAAGTCAGAAAATATGCTACTATAATCATCAAAATCATGTAATAAATGCTCTTTCAAAAATCAATAGTCAAAATCCATCTTGTTATCTCATATAAGCAATTCAAATTAGCTATTCAAAAATAAACTTGGTAAACACTTTCATATTAAGTCATATACATATATTCAAGAGGTTTCCAAGAATGAATCATGTAATCGGTAATCGGTATGTCTATCTTCTTAAAAGAATAGACGAAAACTGTAACTTTCATATTAGTAAATCCCTACTCGAGGGATATCGGTAACGGTATGCTAGTTCTACCTTCCCATTAGCAAGGGCTCTATCTGTAATCAGTAATACAAGGTGTACCAGGTCTAACGAATCTGCCGTTAGCTACGGATTCATCAAGGTCTACTCTCATTGAAAACTTTCTTTATAAACTATATAAGCTCTTTCAAAGTAGTACAAGGCATATAAATCTTGTAATCATATCATGTCAACTTAATAACAACACATGTAAAAGTACTTATACCTCAAGTTAATGCCCAAAAATTATTTAAATAATGGTAATAATTTCAATTATCAATATACTTGTCTTGCAAAAGTAAGATCATCTCAAATAGCTATTTTGGTATCAAATCAAGTAAATGACTTGTCACATATGCAAATTCAAATCATTCAGTAACAATTCACTTATAAATCATGTAAAAATCATAAAACTTATAAAACACAAATTGGGGTTAAGATTACTACTCACAGTACTCATGCTGAAAATATATGACTCCCTTCAATCAATCTATAATAACACCATATCGATCTTGTGTTAAAATCCTTGTTTTAGGCTAATTATGGTAAACTAAAATACCAACTCATTGATATCATGTTTATCTCTTAATTCTTCAAATTATATTCACCCATGCCATGAATTATTCAACTAGTTCATAATCTATCAGTTTCGACATACTTTTATAATTATTTGATCAATTTTTCATCCAAACTTATACTAAAATTAATTAATCAGCCCAAACTAAAGTAAATCACTGCTTATGATCATTACAATTTTTTTCCGCTAAGCATCTTATTGAGCTTTTGTCATAAATAAATCTATTTTTTTTCAATTGCTACACTCATAGTCTTCAAATTAACTTGGAACCTATTGAAATACCCTATACTAGCTACTAATAACCATAGAAGTAAGAGGGGAGGGTTACCTTGTGATTAAGGCTATTGGGGTGAGGAAGACCGACTAAAATAGTGCTCCAATTTCACGACAAGTTGCTCTCTTCTCTTTTTTTTGGGTAAAATTTCTCGTTCTTCTCCCATTCCCTAAAGCCTTTAGCTCTTCCTCTCTCTTTTCTCTTTTAATTTTTTTTGGTTATGGGATGCAGCAGCTTTGCTGCTTAGGGCTTTTAGCCCATTCCCCTCATTAACCTCTATTCTTTCTTCTTTTCTTTTCTTTTTTTTTAATTCATATATATATATATATATATATATATATTTAAAAGACAAATAGAAAATCAAAGATCATTATATCCTTAATGATAACGGGTGTTACACTTCAAGACAGGTATGAAGACGTGAAAGATGATGGAACGCAGTATGACTCAAATGACAAGGTTCATGATAGAATGGACGATGATTCGGGAATGAGCTTCGATTTGATCGCATTGTACAACATGAGCAAATATTATAGAAAATTAAAAACTAAGAAGTCAACCAAATAGATGCGGAAAGACAAGAAATAGTGGCAGACAAGGAATATTTGGACAACTAGGACAAAAGGTCAAAATGATCAGCATTCTTTTTCCTACCGGTTTTACGTTTTATGTTATTATTTCAGGATTTATCCTAAATACTCTTCTCCGTGGTACATTCTCGGTACTCGTATCAACTTTATGTTGCTATGTCGTTCGTTGGAAAGGGTTAGAACTAGTACAATCGAATTCAATTCTGTTTCTTCATCACTATCATATATTTTATTGACAATTTTGTCAAGGTCATCTAGTTTTGTTTGGATTTTGTGTTGTTCTCTATATCCTAAGTTATCTGTTCTAAATTCTCTTTTTTTAAAGTGCAATTTGATCTCTATTAAATTCATTGCTCCTAACTTACAAGCTTTACATTTAAATGTTGCATTTGTATTCTCTTCATACCGTCCTTTTGCCTTTTTCAAGGCATCATCTACCCCAAATTCATCTTCTATTATTTCTACATTCATCATTTCTATGGTTGTGGCAATATCTTCATCTAACTCCCTTTGCATAGTATATTTGTAGTCAGTGAATC
Organism: Solanum medicagineum; assembly: GCA_026153255.1. Taxonomy (NCBI): domain Eukaryota; kingdom Viridiplantae; phylum Streptophyta; class Magnoliopsida; order Solanales; family Solanaceae; genus Solanum; species Solanum medicagineum. Next base: position 2,682 of record JAPFFP010043371.1, on the reverse strand, counting down.
TTATAGATGTTTCTCCTTTAATATTGGTATATATCAAATGTGATTTTGGTACCGTATGTTGTTTTCTTATTAAATTTTTCTAAATTCCATCCTAACCCTGCATATTCTTCTGGATTTAGTTTTATTGATTTTATTCCTTTATCTCTCATTACTTCAACTACATCATCTACCTTAATCCTAAATTTTGTATCACTACTTAGGGTCATTTTTCCTATAAATTCTACACACACTAATAGATTATTACCTCTCTCCATTTCTTCCTAACCTTTAGTCTGTATTCCTAATTTTTATATTTTTTTCTGAATTCTTTCAAGTTTAGGCGACACATAAACAAAGGAGGGTGTGAAAAATATTATGACCGAGACTTCGGTTTCTTGTCGCCTACTTATCTCTGGTTATACGAGAATCAGGCCATGCGTAGTTCTGGATTTAGGAATGAATGAAATTCCTAAAGATAAAACTAATGATGCGGATCTTGAAGTAGGAACAATAGTAGTTATTATCTGAAAGGTCAAGGTAATGAAATGATTACGATTTGACAAAAATAAGGACAAGCAGATAGAACCAACAATACCAAAGAAAAGCAAAAAGTTCATTGTAATCGGTAACCGAAATAAGAGGCGTATCTTTAGAGCGAAAGGTGGAATGTGCAAGATTCCATAATTTTTGCAATATGTAACTTTAAAACCACTAGATAAAATAGTTAGAGCATGTATATTAAATAGCGAAATAATTCATGGTGTGGTGCGAATTCCCATTTAGACCATGAGTGTCACACCTCGGGAGGGTACCCTAGACATAATCGGCACTCAGAGACTATTGCTAGCCCCTAAGCGAACCACTTGGCCTTATCACATTTATTCTTTCATACATTTTACTAATCAGCAGAAGACATAAGTAAATGGGCATATCATCATCTAATCTCAAAAATAATATTATAAATAAGAACACTAGTAGAAAGAAACTAGCTCAACAAGTCTTAACATCAACATTTGACTCTAGTATATGAAGCCTCTATCACTATCAAGTGGTGCCAATGACAGACCCATAGCTACCTCAATGAAAATAAAGCTAATCAAATCTAACTCTAAAGCAAGTTGAAATAAATATAATGAATCCTCCGAAGTAGGGGAGGCTCACCAATCAGCTGAACGTCTCAAATCCTCAACGATGCGCCTATTGACGATCTCCAAATTTTGTATCTACATCATGAAACGATGCAGTCCCAGAGGGGGACGTTAGTACGTGGAATGTACTGGTATGTAAAATAGTTGAGTGAAACTGAAACAAGTAGAATAATATAGAAACAATATCAACTTAAAGATAATAACAAATCAACATGTCAAATGTCTATCTAAAGCAAGAATGAAGAGTAGAGAAGTGACCCATCAACCAATCAACTTATCAATCGAATCAGACTCATCTCAGAAGGACTCATCTCATCTCAACTCATCTTATCTCATCTCATCTCGACTCAAATTATTCAGTTTGGGAACTTCCTGGGAGTTTCTCTTATCCGACAACAATCACTTATGAGCCAGTGATTGTACAACAATCATGCTGATGTTGCCACAACCGTTCTGTACTTGCCAGGTAGAGAATGAATCGAAACCACATGGACAAGTCAAAATGTAGCCAGCAAATCTACAAGTCCTTTATTGATTTTAGAGACTTCTAATCAGAGAGGACCTCAACATAATATGGTGTGATTGTCCGGATCCTCCACCTACGTTGGGCTACTTAGTTTTACGAGTGCGAGTTGGTGTAACTCTTACTCTTTCGGTGCTCGATACTTCTCTCATGACTCAATGCTCATAAAAAAATTTATCCAATCAAACTATCTCAATTCAATCATCTCAATCAGCCTCATGGAGGCACAATCTTTCCATCAGACTCATAGAGACTATAATCATCTCATCAATCAACATCTTAATCAATAGCTCAAGGCTTAGAACAATCATTCGGGAAGAATCAGATAGACAAATTGTTAGAGTTCATTTATGGAGACTCAAGGGACTATCAAGTTCCATCAACTCATCATCATTCTCATCTCACAATCACAATGACAATCAACATTCTCACTCAAGGCTCTAGACTCAATCCCTATCTTCTTTCATGCATGTTTTTAAAAGTTAACACATGGAATTTATGCAATATCTCATGAAAAATATTCAATTCAAGAAAACAAGTTTATGATGATCATCAACATATGAAAATACATGTAATAAGTATATTTGTTTTCAAGAAAATAATCAAGATTCATGCATGTAGACTCAAGAACCTTAAAATTTCTTCTAAAACCATCTATGGGGAACATGGAAGAACAATAACATATTTTTGTTTAGCCTTACATACCTGAAAGGTTGATATTACCATCGAAATTTGATGAATACTAGCTTTCTTGGAGAAAATCCTCGATCTTGATAGTTCTTTTAGAGTGGAAGAACTTGGAAAGACATTATTTGAAGAGCTTCTCATTGATTCTTGAATTCTTGATTTAGAATCTTTAAAGTTCTTGATGAAGAACCCTAATTCTTGAAAAAGAAGAAGAATCAATAACTCCTTTCTTAGGATTCTTGAATTCATTTTTTTGAAACCCTAGGTTATGATTTAAGGTTCTATTAGAGATTCATGAATAGATGAAGAAATTTGGGTTGGGTAGCTTGAAATTTATGACGAATA
>JAPFFP010043370.1:0-13301 GCA_026153255.1 Solanum medicagineum | reverse complement strand
AAACCATCCGACTAATACTTGGTAACATCATCATACAACATGCATCAAGACTCTTCATCAAATCCCAAGATAGATCTTAAATTCCTAGCTCAAAACATGCTAAAACAAACACACTTTTATAAAATCCCAACACAGTTCATAGTCAAATTCATAATAGAAAATCCATATGTAAAATTAACTTAGAAACATGTATTATAGGTAAAAATGAAGCTTGGGAACCATGGGTGAAAGGACCAAATGGTTGAAACTCACATACCTTGAAGCTTGAATGAAAAGCTTAAGATCCATATGAGTTTTGGTGCTTGAATTTTGGGGTGATATATTTGTCTAAGTGTTTAAGTAAGTATTGGAGAATGTCTTGTATGATATGAAGGTGAAATATGGCTAAGTATGGGTATTTTCACGTGTAGGAACACTTAGGCCCAAGACAAAAAGCCTTGGACCAAAGTGAAAACTGACAATATTTTTACACTGTGGTGCGCCCTTGGCACGTCGCGCTAGGGGCGCGAATAGCTCTCTGGAAACTGATTTTTGAGAAAATGAAATTGCAATTCATTTGCTCTAAAATCAGGATTAGACCCATTTCCCACTCAATTTGACCCCATGATGAAGAATTTGAACTCAGATTTTCACGTATAGTGTAAAGACCCCAAAAAGTGCCCGAAAATGTGCCTCAAAAGTGCCCCGAAACGTAATTTCCATATATCTCAAAATCTGTAAGCGATATCGAAAATTCAACTTCATATTCTTGTTAAGAATTGAGTGAAAAATGGGTCTAACCCCAATTTGAGAACAATCATATCAAAATTTAGAAATCACAAAATATGATCTCCAGAGAGGTTTTCGCGCCCCTGGCGCGACGTGCCAAGGGCGCACCTCTATGTATTTTTTGGTCCAGTTTTAGACTTCGGTCCAAGACATTTAAGTCTTGGGCCTAAGTGTTTCTAAACGTGAAAATACCTATACTTAGCCATTTTTCACCCTCATATCATTCTAAACATTCTCCAATACTTATTCAAACACTTAACCAAATATTTTACTCCTAAATTCAAGTCTCAAAACCCTCTCTGGATCTAAGGATTTCCTCTCAAGCTTCCTCTCAAGCTTCAAGTCTCCATCTCCAATCTTCATCAAGTTCATCTCCAAAGCTAAGGTACGTGGGTTTCATTCATGGGTTTCTTCCACCCATGATAACCAAGCTTCCTTTTACTCTAATTTGCATGATTTAAGTTGATTTACTCATGGGTCTTATTTATTATGAAATTCACTGCATACTATGTTGGGGCTAATGAAATTGTGACTATTTTACTATGTTTTGAGCTATGAATCTAAGGTCCAATGTGAGATTTGATAAAGGGTTTGATGTACATTGCTTGAGGCTGTGACTGTATTGATGGTTTTGCATTGAATTTTATAGCATGATAACGCTCTTCAAGTGCATGATTTTACACTAGCACTACACACCCTCTAAGTGTTTGATAAAAAGTTTGGTTATAGTTTCTTGAGGAATTGAAGGTCCAATGCATGTCTTATAAATTGAATGATTTATGATGATGAAATGATGATGAAAAGGAATGTATGTATATGATGATGAAAGCAGTGTATATGTATATGATACTATCTCTATAGTGTAGGGGATGACCAAGCCTAGCTCGGGGGTTTGTAGTCCCGGGTAATCTAGTGAGGGGTTTGTACATCTATCGCCTATCTCGGGGGGTGGTAGGCCCAAGTAACCTTGTTGGGGGTTTGTACCCATCAACCTTGCTGGGGCTTTGTACCTATCAACCTTGTTGGGGGGTTTGTACTCCATCAACTCATGAAGGGGTTTGTACCTCATGCGCCTATCCAAGGGGGTGGTAGGCCTTGGCTTGCACTAAGAATGGTCACTCCTTACACTTACTTTATGATCCATATAAGCATGATTTACTACGAGCATCTTCCATGCATGTCATATTATTAGATGTACTCGTTGTCTATGCTTATGCATTTTAATTATGTTACCATCACTTGTTGCATTGCATCTTACATACATAGTACATTCAAATGTACTAACACATACTCTATGCCTACATGATGTCACCATGTAGGAACCGGTGCACCGCTTGATCATCCTCCTCCTCCATGTGGCTAGTACGATTGTCTTTGAAGCTTGTTGGTGAGTCCTCCATTCCGAGGGCATTGCTTATGATATCTTGCTATGTACTAAGGCTGTCTTATCTTTATTCATGTATTGCCTATGAGGGTGATCCCAGTTGTTTGTCTTGGCCCCCGCTCTTGTCTATGTAGTAGAGGTGTTATTGGACATGTTATGTATCTATGTTATGAGCCTTGACTCTCTTGTTTCTCAATGATATGATACGGAAGTTTACCCTTAGCCCTAAATCCCTTGCTTACGCTTATGTCTTATTGTCCTTTTAATTGCTTCCGCAACCAAGGATATGTAATAATATGCTATGAGGCTTGTTTTGGATTCCTTCAGGTTCCCCATTTGTCGGTCACGTCTAGGCCCTAGGTTGGGGGCGTGACACACAAATTTTGAGATATATGGAAATTACGATTCCAGGCACTTCCTAGGCATATTTTTGGGCAGTTTTTTGGCACATTCATTGCTTCACTATTGACCAAGTTGACTCAAAAGAAGGCCAAGTTCATATGGATAGATAACAGTTACCAATCTAGCATTCAGATGGCACCATTTGAGGCCTTGTGTGGATGGAGGTGTGGATTACCCATTCGATGGTTTAATTTAGGTTCGACTGAGGTGTTGGTTGTTTATTTGATCCAAGATTCCATGGATCGGGTCTTAATTATTCAGAGTAGACTTTTGACAGCCCAAAGTTGCTAGAAGATTTATGCTAATAAGAGGGTTAGGCCTCTTTAGTTCTCTGTTGGTGATAGTGTTTGGCTAAAAGTTTCACCCTTAAAGGGTGTGATGAGATTTGGGAAGAGGGGAAAGCTCAGTCCCAGATTCATTGGCCAAGTTGAGATTTTGAGGAGAATTGGTTAGGTAGAGTTAGCTTTACCACCGAAATTATCTCCTGTTCATTCTATTTTTCATGTTTCTATGCTCCGCTGGTATATTCCAGATAAGTCCTATGTAATTTCTTATGACTCTGTTGAGCTGGGTCCAGATTTGTCCTTTGAAGAGGAACCTATAGCTATATTGGATAGGCAGGTCTGCAGATTGAGATCCAAAGAGATACCTTCTGTGACGGTTCAATGGAAGAACAGTTCTATTGATGAGGCTACTTGGAAGTTAGAGTTTGAAATGTAGGCCAGATATCCCATCCTTTTTGAGGCTTCAGGTACTCCTTTTTTCCTTGTGTTCGAGGCAAACATTCTTTTTAGTGGTGAATGATGTGATGACCTGGTTGGTCATTTTTAGCATTATCTATGAAAATTACTATTTTAACTTTTTGTAAGTTGCTTTGGGCCTATTTAAACTATTTGAATGGTTGGACTTAGAATCCTGAGTTTTAAAAGTTAAGATAAGAATCTTTGCGTTTTTGGAAGCTAAGTTATTGAAAAAGTGAGTTTTTGTGTCATTCTGAGCATTGGAGGCCGGATCAGGGACCATCGATTCCATTAGCTCCAAAACATTGAAACTAAACTATAGGAAGTTGTAGGGCTGAATTAGGAGTTAGAATGAAGTTTTTAGGCCCAAAGTTGTGATTTTAGCCATTTCCAAAACTAAAGTCTGATTTTGGTCAATGTTAAGAGTTCGAAAGCTCGGATCAGAATTCCAACAGTTTCACTAGTTTCGGATTGTGAAACTTAACACTAGAAATGGTCTCAGAATAATTTTTGGAGTTGACTAGGGCAATTTTGATACTTTAAGTTTTAAACTAGTTTTATCGACTTGCATTAGTAAATGTGGTGAGGAGGCCCTGAAACTAATTTCTTATGATTCCATTGAATCGGAATCACTATTTCTGTTGCGGATACATATTTAGTTTGTGAAATTCTGAGTTTGGATGAGTTTCGGAGGTTCATTCTGAGTAGGAAAATTGGACTTAACATTGTTGGTTTGCTGATATCTAGTGTAGGTGGATTTCTTCTCCGCCTTCCCAGAGAGGCCTCAACATTCGAGGAGGGTGTGGGTCTGCTGAGCTCCACATTTGCGGACCATGTCCCGCATTCACGGAGTTGTGATCTATTAGGTCTTTGCATTTGCAGGATGGGCTCTGGGATCGCGGAGTAGTCTCTATATCTAGACAATTTTGAACTCGTAAAACACCATTTTTAATCTATTTTCAAACTTTCGATCTTTTGGGGTGATTTTGAAGAAAGATTTTTAAAGAATTTTGTTCGATAAGCATTTCTAACACTGAATTAATCATTTTCTATGTGTCTTATCTTGATTTTGTCTTTGTTTCATGAAATTAAACACCCCAAAATTGGGAATTTTTAGACTATATTTTAAAAAATTTAACTATTGATTTCTCATTCAATCTAAGCTTTATTTTGATGGTATTTTCACCCATGAACTCCATTTTTCATATGGAACATGATTTTAAATTTATTTTTCAAATCGGGAATTTTGAATTTTAGCCCTAAAATTGACTATTTTGCCCCTAAGCCTAAATTATGCCAATATGGGTATCAAATTCCTTCTTCTAATGAGTAGTATCTATTGTTGATAATGGTTGATCGAATTGGGAGATCGATTTAGGACTTGAGTTGATTGAAAGCTTGTCTGAGTAAGGTTTTGGCATCGAGGTAGGTTCAGCTAACCTTTTGGGACTGAATTTGAGTTATTGATCATGTTTATGTGATAATTGAGAGAATTACATGGATCATTATGTATTTTAGTTGATGTGTTGAAATGACGATGGAAAAGTGATTTCCGCTGAGTCGAATTGTGGTAGAATTTTGATCCTATTGATGAACTGAGATGAATTATGATGAAATAGTGAGGACTTGAGATAGTATATGACTAAATTAAACTTGTGAGACTAATTGGGATGAGTTAGGTCCAGTATTATTGATATACTTGTATTGCTAGGACAAGATAGGTCCGGTATTATTGTTATTCTTGTATTTTGGGACGAGTTAGATCCGGTAATATTGATATTTTTGCATACTTGGGACGAGGAAGGTCTGATATTGTTGACACTCTTTATTAATGATATAATTATGATAATTTAAAATATGATGATGGTTTGGGCATTAGTTGTGACACTTGATATTACTCCTTGAGTACATATGATTATTATGAGTTTCATGTCTCGGTATTCTTGTTGTAATGTTATTCTACATGTTTGCATGCATATTTGGATTGCACTGTTGATTTACATCCATTTTGTGTTGCTTGTATCATCCCTTGACTCGAGTAAGAGGTAAGAACGTTCTGATTCACGTAGGTACCAAACCCTTGACCTGGGCAGGAGGCAAGGGTGAGGCTTATACTTTTATATCTTGACCACGGGCAGGTGGCAAGGTTGTGGCATTTTGATATTCCTTGACCATGGGCAAGTTGCAAGGTTGTGGCATTCTGATATTATTTGACCATGGGCAGGTTGTAGGCTATAACACCCTTGATATTTGGACTGATGAGTTGTGCGTTACATTTCACATTGTGGTTATATGGCATCATGGATTCTTGAGGATATCTTAACTCATTATTATTATATATATTTTATCTTGTGATGACCTTTTATGGATGTAGGGATAGGGTTCTTCATTATTACATGCTTGTTTCGATTTCTCTTACCCAGTAGGTTGAACCTATTAGGTACGTTCCGGTGTACTCACTCCTACTCTATTTCATCCCTGCAAATCGAGCAAAGGGACTCACACAGGGTAGCTGATTCACTCTTCTGGACTTCTCCAAATCCATCTAGATTTTACGGGTAAGGCTTAGACTTCGAGTCACCGTTGATCCTTGGGATTTCCTTTATTTTCTTTCTGGACTTGTATCGGATTCTATTAGACAGCCTTGTATTTCATTTGAGATGCATTTGCACTTCTGTATTGCTTAGAAGTTCTTGTACTCATGACTTCAGATTTTGGGAGATTTGTTACGTTATGGTTGAGATGGTTTTCACTTTATTTCCTTTTCTTTTAGTTGCGATCCATTTTGGGTCTGACAACTCTTGCAATCCTTAGCACGGTGGTTGGGCTTCTGACAAGTGAAATAAGCATTTGACTTGGCTAGGCATTCTCCTTTGTGAGGCCTCCCTCACTTAGGGAAATTTAGACTTTGGGGCTTGGGAACCACCCGTTTGTCCTTCCGGGGAGGATGAGTATTGGTGGATCCTTGCCCACCTTGCTTTTGTCCACCTTGGAATTTTTGACCACTACCCATTTGGTGAGAGTAACTCCCACCTTCAACGCAAGCCCTCTCGGACTCCCTTTCCCTTTCATGAAACTTCTCATCTTCAATTTGCTCTGTATACATCATCCAGTGGTAAATACCCATCTCCTTGACAAATATGGCCATCTTGCATTCCTTGGATACCAACTCAGAGACACCTAAAAGAAACTTGCTCAAGCGAGCCCTCATATCTGCTGCCATAAATGGAGCATACTTTGACAAATTGGTGAATTTGAGGGCATACTCCTCACGCTCATGGTCCCTTTCTTCAAGTTGATGAATTCTTAGACCTTCACCTCTCAAAGCTCAATGGGAAGAATTAGTCCAAAAAGGCACATTTGAATTCCTCCCAACCAATAGGTCTTGCTCCTTGGCCTTTCTCGTCGGCCCATTGCTCATGCTAAATCTTGGTGACTCCTTTGAGCTGATAAACCACCACCTTGGCTTTCTCTTCTGAAGAAGTACCTATCATCGTAACCACCCGGTAGGCCTCCTCTACGAAATCAATAGGTTCCTCATCCATCTTTGACCCATGGAACTCTGTCGAGTTCATCTGCATAAAATCTCATACTTAAGCTGCAGGAGTAGGAACTTGAAGAGGTATCCTATATCCCGATTGGCCTGATTGGCCTATGCTTGGGCTAGTAGGGTAAATGTAGCTCTAAACTCTTCATGAGACACTCCATTGTCCTGTTGGAATTTCACGACCCATGCCTAGGGCCTAGGAGTGACATGGCGAATGGGAACCCAAGAGTCCCCCAAAAAGTCTCATAGCATCCACATACACGTCATTGGTTCGGAAGCGCATAATTAAATAATAAGCACATAATTCTAAGGGACGAGTAAGTATGACTCACGCGATGGGGATGTCATAGGGATAGGGATTTGCATGGATTCACATAGCACATACCCCATAAGAACTAAGGGGTGGGTAAGTACTTCTCATGCTATAGGGATAGAAGCGACTTAGGACTTTTCACATTTCCATATCTCATCATGAACATATCATCATAACATCAACAACATGAAATAAACATAATCATAGTCTCCATAAGCAAATAGCATAACCCATAACAAGCCTGTACATAGAGTTTACAAGATGTCCAACAATGCCTCTAGTTTATAGAATAGGACGGTTGCAAAGACATGTCCCAGGTTTACCCTCAAAGTAAAGACATAAGTGAGAATAGCATAATAGGTAGATAGAAAGTGGGTCTTGTCCTTGAAGTAAAGGACTCATCACTAGCAAGCTCACAATCCAATCTAACCATCAAATGGTCTTCGGTCCCTATATGGTTAGACCATATAGGCAAAATTATGTGTTAGTATGTTTAAATATACTAAGTATATGGGCATGCAAATGCTTATGAACTCATTAACCTGCAACCATTAGATCATATAGGCAAAAGTATGTGGTAATACATTTGAATGTACTAAGTATGCGGGCATGCAAATGCTAATTAACTCATTAACCTGCAACCAATGTTACATGACAAGGGCATATATACAGAAAGAAGTATATAGAAAAGAATTTAATATCGGTACACCATCAAATCCATGATGCATGGATCCCATAATGCTTTAAACATAGCAGGGATGGGACCTCAACTGACACAAGATCAAGTGACCTATAATTTGGAACTCCGTCATCTTCCCCACAACGGATACAGGGTGACCTACTTGCCAAACGCAGATCCTTAACATAATTATCCCTAAAAAAGGGTATAAACATGAACCTATGTTTGGCACATAGTTATGGGACTTGAAGATTTATATAAAGGTCTTTGGAGATAGCCCTACTCATACAAGTGCATATGTTACTAAGTCATCATCCCACAAGAATACATATACATGCTTGAAAAAGAGGCATAAGTCGTTTCAAATGATAATCATGCATATTTAGGCCTAAAGTCCAAATCATATTTTATATTCATGCACACTTAGTCTTAAAAGTCAAATCATACTTCTTGTCATACTTTCATGCATAGGAATAACTCCTTCATTCTTGTACATAATGGTGTAAACACCGATAGGGCTATTGAGCAAAGTCATAGACATTATGTGATTACATGTCATGTAACCATACTTGTCTTGAAAACATAAACATAAACATATTTGGGTCTTGACCCACATCATAAATCTCACGAAAATCAATGTTCATGTATGCATATGCCATTAGGAACGAATGAATAGCATTGGTTCTAGGAATTCATAGTTAAATCATCATAATATAATGAAATCATAGTAAATCCATAAGTAATCATCAACTAAAGCATATTGAAATTACCCATGTATAGATTCAACATTTAAAGGGACATAATTTCAATGTAATTTAACATAATATGACTTACATCACTTTAAAAACATCAATTAAATGCAACCTATATCTCAATTTCAACAAATCAACACTAATTTAAAAAGATCCATACTCAAAGTAAGCTTGAAATTCATGTATTAAGAAGTAAGAAGTGTTAAGGGTCTTCATGATTGAAAGGGATCATGAATCACTCTCACCTACCTTAGATAACTAGAAGAATTAGAATGGAATGAATTGAATTGGAAACCCTCTTGAAATCCTAGCTTGAATCTCCCAATACAAGACTTGAAGAGAGAACTTAAGAATTGAATTCTAGAGTTTGAGTGTGATGAGAGTGAATGAGTGTAAACTGGTGAGTATAATCTAATTTAGGGGCTTAGGATAGGTTCTAAGGTCCTAAAAGACCTTTAGAATAAACAAAAATTATGAAAAAACCATTAGTGAATCAGACTTCAAAAAGTGTACAGGGGTCCCGTACAAATGCACCACGGTCCGTTCAAAAGTGCACTGAACGTACAAAGTGCCTGTGAAACATGCCTTCTCTGACACACAAAAAAATTTAGATTAAGGACATTTCCACTGAAAGATTTACGGTCTATACAAAGCTTTAGTGATCTTACAATGATCCATAGAAATGACCCAAGTTCCGAGACGGTAATTTACTTAGAAAAGAAATCTTGGACAAAGCCTTCATGGGACCTCCACCACGAGCCGTGGTGGGTTGTACGTACTCTACAAGTGTCCATAGTGGAAAACTTAGCCAAAATTATGCAAGATTCCTTAAAGGAAGAACCACCACAAATCATAGCAGCATGTATAGACCGTACAAGTTCCTATGCTGGTCTCCTTAGCCAAAACAGAGAGAACACGTGAAAGCTCACTGACCGGGCATTGATGGTCTTACGTAAATGGGAATAACTTCTTGCCCCAAACTTGGAATTAGGTGAAACTGAATGTGTTGGAAAGATAATTTGATGATCTTTAATTTGGTAGGTTATAGGACTCCCAGTTATTTTTGTACAAAAATATTTGACCATTTGAAGTTGACTCTTTTATCGGTTCATGTGAAAAACTTAGCCCATGGAATTCTTTTGGACTTGGCTTGATGTAAGAGCTCTATAATGACCATAAACCACATACACAAGCTTGAGTTGAAGGCTTCAAAGTGAATTTAGCTTGAGCTTAAAGGTTCCATTTTGATCTTACAACTTGCAGGGTATTACATAAAGTTAAGGGACTTGTTCTGGAGTGCCTCGTTGATGGGGAGATCTTCATGGAGATATGATCTAAAACAAGAAAAAACTCATTGTTAGTTAGCGCATAACCTTATTCAACTCTAAGGTACGACATGAATAAGAAAGAAGGGAAGACTTTCCTAAACTATATAATATCCTCTCACTCAAGAGAGTGGCGTGCTTCACGACCTTGAATGAGACTCCATGCTTGGGGTATATGGAAATTCAATATATATTTTAAAATCTCGTGCTCAGATACCAAGTTTGTAAGGACCTGACCTAGGGGCCTAGTCATCACACGATGAATGAGATACCCAAATGCACCTCACCCAAGCCATCTTAAGAGTTTATAGGTATTTAATGAAAATAAATTGTAGAAAACTAAGGGAAGGAACTAAGGGCCAATTTGATAATGAACAAATATTAAAAATTAGTGGAAATACTACAATCATTTTGTTTGTCCATAAGCATACCAACTACATCATAAGCAGATGGGATCGGTATCAGTCGATCTCCATCAAATAGAAAGAAGTCTAAAATAGTGCAACATAGAAAGTAAATATCTCAGAAGGGATACAAATACATAGTCCATAATCAAAGCAAAGACACAAGATAAAATGAAAAGTGGAGGAGTCCCAAACTAAGGGCTCACCATGAATAATAAAGCTAGTCTTGAATGCTAAGTACTAGCCACGAGCCGGTGAAGGGGTGCCTATCCCTACATGGTTAAATCACGCAGGCAAAATATGTGTTATTATGTTTAAATGTACTATATATGTGAGATGCAATGCATAGATGAAATTGTAATGCCATCATTCTTAAACAAAACATATAAGTATATATTTGATAAGAGATACATAAAGTAAGATTAAGCATGCACAAGGAATATGGCTCAAAATCAATATGAGACAATGCATCAAAAAGAACATATATGAAAATATAACATGAGAATATAAGCTTGTGGCAATAGACCATAACTGACAATAACACCATGTGAGCTAGTACATGGAATCCAATGAACTCCTTCCATTGGGAAAAGACCAATACACTCCTTCCATCGGAAAAAGGGGAATCTACTTACCAAGGTAGATATCTAAGTTAGAAACTTTGTAATTGCATCTTTCATAATATTTGGGCCAACATGGATCCACTATCCTAGCCTACAAAGACACCTATAGTAGCACATATTTAGGTACATTGAGATTTAGCTTCAAGGGGGTCATGTCTCAACTAACAAAATGAGTCCCAATCTCTAGTCCTCTCAGTGCTAAGTCATCCCACGGAATCTTTAAAATGTATCTTAGAATCATGAGTAGCATTCATAAGAATCGCTCGAAACTTAGGAACCACTAAGTGAGGATTATCTCTCATCTTGGGGACCTATCTTAACATCTTTAGGGAAATTATCTTCATCACTATATTTTTAATAAACATAACTTTGAAGCTCTTCATTAGTACCCTAATTATTATCCTAAATCACAGAAAGCATTACTTGAAAATTAGGTGGGCTTAGCTTTTATCGTGGAACAATCATAAGCCATATAAGGACATTTCTCTTTTAAAGGAACATCAAAAAACTCCAACCTTAATCACATCTACACCATCATCATTAGTCAAATATGTATATACATACATAGTAAAATAGTTGTTAAACTTCATAAGTATCATTTAATAATTTAAATATCATGAAATCATTATAAGCATGTACATTAACTTGAGAAACTTAAAAAAAAAAAGAGGTAAATACTTACTAAGGAACTTTATGGGTGGCGGAGTACCCATAGATCAGCTCACATACCTTGGGGAACTAGACAGAAATGAAATTGAAGCCATTGGGAAGAAACCTTGGAAAACCTAGCCTTGTTCTTGAGAGCCTTTTTGCCTTAGAGAATTTGGGAATTGAAGGAATGAGAGGATGAGAGCTGATTTTAGGGCTTTAAGGCTGGTTTATGGACCCTTTCCCATCCCCAAAACGATGTAGTTTAGGAATAGAAAGGATGGAATGACAAAACTATCCCTCATTAAAACTATTGGAATCGACCTACAAGACCCAATTAAGAGTCGCAACTTGATCCACGGGTTGTAAGTCCCTCTCATCTACTAACACATCTAATATTCCTAAAAACCCACTTTGCTAGACCAAAAACTATGAAGCCTTGTTATGGGTTGTCTAACCTCTTACGGGTCGTGGTTGGACTCGTAAAGTCCTTCCACACTTAGCTATTTTTCATGTTATCCTTGGCCTTATTCTATGAAGAATCTTATGAGTCGCATCCTAGTTTACGGGTCGTCTGATAACTCATAGGTTATCTTTCAAAAATATCCAAATTTTCTTCATGTTTGATAGTTTCATTCATGGCCCTAACTACAGACTGTATGGCTTTCTATGGGTTGTCACTTTGTTTGTGGGTTACCGCACACTTGGAAACTTTTCCCCTTCATAAAATTTTATATTTAAGAATAGAACCTACGGGTCGTATGTTCTTACGAGCCGTAAGTCACCCCGTAAAAACCAGACTTTAGATAATTTTCTAGGCCAACTTTTATGTACTCAAGGTTCCTAAACTGGGGGTTATTACAAGGTCACCCGTATCAAAAAATATTTTTTTTCATGAAATTTTGCAACATAGAGAAGTAGGCGACAAGTTCGCATCACCCACCCATTTGTTCCCCCACATTTCAAAAGTGGCCTAAACTCATTCCTAGGCCAAAACAGGGGAGGAAATTGAAGTTCACAGAAATTTCACAGTAAGGGACCAAAGGCGTGATGCGC
The DNA here is from genome assembly GCA_026153255.1 of Solanum medicagineum. Lineage (NCBI taxonomy): Eukaryota > Viridiplantae > Streptophyta > Magnoliopsida > Solanales > Solanaceae > Solanum > Solanum medicagineum. The sequence continues at coordinate 660 of JAPFFP010043370.1, read as the reverse complement.
CAGTGGTCCCCAACAATTCAAGAACTTCTAAACTTTCTCAATAATTGAAGTCAATTGGGAGTAATCCTAACACCTTTATATACGTAATTACTCAAAAATTTTCCTATTTTAGCCTTAAATCTCTCTATAAACACTCTCAAATTCTCCTAAAATATCTCCGAACTTCACCATTGAGTTCTCTCAAATTCCTTGGGGATCAATTCTCCTTCATTGTAGACAAAGCTTCCAAAAGGCTTCTCAAGGTTCTTCAAGCCTTCTTCTTCTAATTTCAAGGTTTAAAAGATATGTGGATTTCATCATCCATGGGTTCCTCCACCTATGGAGTTCCAAAACCTATTTTACAAGTTCCTTCAAGTTTCATTGTTAATTTCTTAGGGATATTATCTATTTCTCCTATTAAGCATGCTTTATGTCAAGATTCTTCATCTATTAGATGAAATTACATAAATTGATCTCAAGGATTTTCCATCATGAAGTTATTTTATGAAATTCAAGGCTATGAAAGTTATGTTACCATGAGTTATTATGAAATTGATGATTGTATGAGATGAATTTTATGTTTCTGTCTAAGGTTGAAAATTTTCATCAATCTCGGATGGAGCCAAAGATTGACTATTTTTTGGCTTTGGAGTATGATGAAATAAAGCAAAATGGCTCTTT
>JAPFFP010043369.1:0-13303 GCA_026153255.1 Solanum medicagineum | reverse complement strand
CTTAGGGCTTCTACATGATAAGAATTTCACTTGTACGAATGCACACATTTATGGTAGTTTTCTTGTTTTAGAATTTCTTCGTCTTTGATTTTCTGTAAATATTAATTCAAATCCTTTTTGGCTTCTGATTTTTCTACTTTTATAAAAAGAATTCTAAGTTCAAAGTTTTAATTCTTATATTTTTCATCTTCTTCATCACTCTTGAAGTTTTTATTGTAGCTTTGATTCAATCTTCAGATTTCTTTCTCTAAGCATTTAACTTAACTTCCTTCTTTGTGTTTCATATTATTTTTTTCTTCTTATTTTATATTGTTGATTTGAAAAACATAATAACAATTTTCTTTTCTCTTTAGTAATAATTTGGAAATAGATACTCATCTATCTGTATTTATCTATTTTAGAAATGTTATTTGAACTTTTTACCTTTCATTAAAAGACAAAATCTTCTTTTCAGCATTTATCTACCTTACTACGAGTAATTATTTAATTTTTAAATAACTATACATACTTGAATTTGTACAAATATTTATTTAATTTTTAAATAACTATACATACTTGAATTTGTACAAGTAATTATTTAATTTTTAAATAACTATACATACTTGAATTTGTACAAGTAATTAATTCATTTTTGAATAACTATATATACTTGAATTTTCTCTTAACAAATTGATTTCATGTTTGTAATTCAAATGCCGTAAACAAGTATCAAACAAAGAAAAGGAAGACAGTCGTTCGAAGTAGCACTTATGCTTGGAGAGAGTAAGAAATATCTAATATCAATTTATTATTTTTAGTACGAATAAACTTACTAATAGAACCCGACAATTCTTTGAAAAAATTTTATAAGTCTCAAGTATAGTAGGATAATACACTTTGAGATTTTTTCGTTTATTATTTGAATAACAACTTATTAATTCAAAGTACTCTTACTCTCAAAGAAATTGGAAGACTAATCTTTTTATTCTCATATTTCTGAAAAATCAAAATGTCGATTTTTTAAATTATGTTATTTGACAATATCTTTTAAAGAATCGTGAAAAAAAGTTTATTTCAAAAAATATTTAATGAAATATAGTTTTTCAAATTTACCTTTTTAACAAAACATGATCATTTTGATCCCCAATAAAACAAATCGAACTATACAAATTATTCATAAATATACCGCTTACATTATAATCAATGTATATTTAGGGTTAGGCTAGGTATGAAAAAAAATCTTGATAGAGAGCATTATTCTCGAATGAGATCTGTCAAATTTAAATTTGTATTAGTTGGACTTCAATGCGAATTCTGAACATTGGATGAATAATAAAAAAAATTTACACTCACAACATTAAGGATTTTCAAGTATTTATAATATTCAGTTTAATAATATTGACATGACACATATGTGCAAAACACGTACACTAAACTAGTTTAAATATAAAGATCAATTAACGTTTTTCGCACTTTATCTTAAAATTTGGAGAATTAATTCTCAAATTTTGTCTATTTCTAAATTATGTATGTTTTCTTGCTTTCATTCTTTGAAAGAAAAGATTTCTAATTTTAAAAAAATCATACTAAAAGCAAAATTACAAGTGGCCCATTCTTTTTTTTGGCCCCTTCTAGAAAAAAAAGTAAAAAAAAAAAAGGGCAAAATCATTTGATGTGACCTTGATTAAAGTAATTAAAGTTGAAAATTTGTGTTGGTTTCACATTACCTTTAAGGATAGCTAGTTAGAATTATACACGTATTAATAATATATAAATTAGTTATGAGATAATTTATATATGTATTATTTATTCATGATTATTAATGTAAAATTTAATTATCTATGTATTAATTCTTTATGTTTGAAATCATAAGATTAAATGATATTATAGTATATTTTACATATTTTATTTTAAAATCGCAAAATTAAAAGTATTCCTTACTTTATTAAATTCTGTATCAAATCAAAACACTCACGACTCAATTCCTCGAGTCATGGTGGCACCGTTTATAACCTATCTATAGATAAGTTTGCTCGTTACCCATTACAACAAGTAATGGTTTAAGGATAGAAATTAGATGGAAGCAGAAGAATATATGGAAGAAAGCCTATATATATATATATATATATCCAAGAACTTGAAAGTCATATGTACAAAATTGCTAATAAAAGAGAAAGTCCCAAAAGTGGACCAAAGTATATATAGACTTTTCCTAAAAAGTAAAAGACTAGTCACTAAATACATATGGAAACGGGTACGATCTAGAATGTCATGTGCTCAACCTTGCCTCCAAATCCGGTAGCTGCAAGCTTGATTTTAGTATCAATAATTGGTGTTGAGACTTGCATCACGAAAATAAATGCAGAGTGTAGTACGAGTATCAAAACAATAGGTACTCAGTAAATATTATAGACATACTGAGCAAAGATAGTAAAAGCAATATGAAATATTAGAATTAAATTTAGCAAAGGTCAAGAGACAAAAAACAACTAGGAATGCACACGAGTGTACTAAGAACATGAAAGAAGTAAGTAACAACTAACTAAACCTAACTTGAACCCCATAAGCCCGGTAGGTACACTCATGCACAAGTCAAAGCAAAAATTAGAACGAATCCCCATAAGTTCAACAGGTACACAAAGTAGCTAAGAACTAATTAAAAAACTTTAAAGTATTATTAAAACTATCACAGCCTTCCTAGCTACAACCACGATTTAGTATCCAAGAATCCAATGAGATCACCTCATTGAAACTCTAATCATATCAAAGAAGATTTATACAATGGAGTCGTCCAGTCAGAATTCTAATTGGATCAAAGGGAGACTTAAATAGAATTTCGTAGTCAGAACTCTAATCGAATCAAAGAGAAATATGATATAAGAACTCCCAATCAAAATATTAAGCAAATCAAGAGGAACAGGATCACTCAATTAGGACTCAAAACTGATCAAATGGGTAATATAAGCGAAAACTGAATTTAGCTAAAATATGTGCATACGGAAGCCTCAAAGCAGGAGCAATTATAAGATACCTAGAGTCAAACAGTAGAAAATGAACTCCAACGATTCCGAATGCCTTCAACAACAAAAATTTGGTCTAAACTGTAGCACATGACCATCTCAAACTCGTTAGGACCCACTTCAGCTCCTACTCTATAAGTCGTTGTCGAACCATTGATACGATAGTAATAATTCACGTATATGCCGAGTTAATCGAGAAGATAAACAAATGAAAGGGCAAGTTGAGATGAGTTGTTGCCTAACTAAGAATCACACCATCGATTTCATGACCTAAGCCTAGGGCCTAGTCATAACATGATGAATGATGATCCGGTGGGACACTAGGCAAATCGGTCGGAAATATATTCATAAACTCCCTAGCAACCCTAGTAGTCTCCAATGATGGGGACTCCTGAGAAACAACCCAAATATGAGCTAAATATGCCAAATACCCCTTCCCCATCAACCAACAAGCATACATATAAGAAATAACACTCTTAGGATAGGAGCTAGATGCTCTAGTCCACATTAATTGAGGCAAGTCGGGGCAAGATAAGGTCAGAGTCTTCGCATAATAATCAAGAATAGCATGATACGACAACAACCAGTCCATACCCAAGATCATATTAAAATCTACCATATCTAACAATATCAGATCAGCAATAGTATCTCTCCCCATAAAAGTCACAACACAACCCCGATAAATCTGATTCACTACTAAAAATTTACCTATCGGGGTGGATACACATATAGGCTCGACAAACGGCTTACACATACTATTAATACCGAAGCAAAATAGGCTAACATATAGGAATAAGTAGAGCCTAGATCAAATAAAAGTGAAGCAGAACAATGGCATACTAGAACCATACCTGTGATGACTACATCAAAGGCCTCTGCCTCGGCCCTATCTAGAACAACATAACAACCTTTACGACCACTACCAGCTGTGGGCCTCCACGGGCTCTACCTCTCCCTGTACCACGACCTCTTCTAGCACCACCCTTCATGCCCTAAAAGTTGTCTCTAACTGCTATTTGAGCTCCTAAAGCCTAAGTAGAAAACACTCGATATGGGCAACGGTTGGTGAAGTGCCCAACCTCATCACAAGCATAATAAGCCTTGGGGTCTCTCCCCTAAGATGACCGTGCCAAGGAAGCACCACGTCGAGCTGAACCAAGGGAACTATCACAATAGTCCTAGATGATGATGCCCAAGCTACACCTCCTTTTTGAAGGCTAAAGTGGTCATTGTCAAGATATATAACCCAACCGAGGCTAGGATCGATCCCACAGGGAATAGGGTAGACTTCAAAGAATTTCAAGCGGTTTCCGTGGATAACCTACATATCTCCCCAAAGGGGGCAGGGTTTGTAAAAACTATAAAAGTAATCTTAAACTAAGAGAAGTGTGAAATCAGTATGAAGAGTAACTAGGGTATTTTTTTCCCTATGATTCTTTAACTTGGTATTACCAGATAATTCAATTCTTTTCTAGTGCGTAGCATGCAGAATGGTAAGTTAAGTTCACCAAAACCTATGATCCAGGCGAGAGGCAAATTTCACTACGTGATTTGACCCACCCTCGTAGTGTGAAATGATGGGTTGTCAAAATACAAAATTTTTTATACTTAAAACAGGAATTTTATGTGTTCTCAATGCGATGTTAGTGGGTTTATGTGTTTTTGTGTTTGTTTTGCAGGATTTCAGGGTTGGCAGTTATTTTGGGAAGATTTTGCAGAAGTTGCTAGTTTTGATAATATACGAGACCCTTTATGGGCCACATGGCATTCTATGGACCATGGAGGAGGTTTCGTGGACAATTTCAGTGAGGGGCTAATTTTTTAAAGTTTGTTCTACAAACATGCAGACGGGTCTTGAGCTATGTTACGAGTCGTAGATCGTGTCTCGTGCCCCGAGGATCAAAGAACAAGGACTTTCTGAAGATTCATCAGACGAAATCCCCTATAAGCCGTAGAGGAGTGTCATAGATCACAAGTTCAGTTTTACAGCAACAATATACGAAAGCCCGATTATGGGCCGTGGAACGCAATAGACCCATAAAGCTGTTTGTGAGACGTGTTGTCCCTATTATCCTATTTTGTTTAGGACTTTTATCTAAACATTGTACATAGGTTTTTAGGTTATTTTCATTAAGTTTTGCAAAGAATTTGACTAGTTGAGAAAAAAAATAGTGAGATTGAGTAGAGAAAATATTGGAGAGTTTTGAGAAACATTTGCACTTTAATTTGATCTTATAATCTTGTGATTTTCATTGAAGCTTGGATTTGCTTGTGTTTAATTCAATTGTATAACTACTGTATTATGTTATTCCAATTCATAAGTCTTGCATCTACACAAATCATGAGTTGCTAAATCCATAACTAGGGTTGTGTGAACCATAAAGAACTAACGAGGTAAAATCAGATAATTCATAATTTTTGGAAAGTGTGTATGCATGTATTAATTAACTCTCTTCGTTTTGCATGTTTTCTGATGGTGGCAATATTAGAACCCGCCTAGTGTTACTGACTGGACCAAGGTAGTAATGAATAGGAAAAAAGATTAACTAACAGGATTCGATTGATATGTTCTCATCTAATCAACCGAACTGGGCCAAGAGGAGGTTGTACTGGGACTAATAAGTAAGGGTTAGTAATGCACACTATGGAGATAGGCCAAGTCACATAGTGAAATTCACCTCTCGCCTGGACCCAAGGGTTTGGTGAACTTAACTTATGGTCCTGCATGCTATACACTAGAAAAGAATTAGGTTATCCGGTGATAATGGGGAATACAATACCCTAGTTTCTCTCCATATTGGTTAAACTCTTGTGTTAGTTAGGTTTACTTTTCTACTTGTTATCACAACTCCCCCTCTTTGGGAAGTAAGTTGGTTAATAACTCAAATTACATTAACTGAATTCCCCTAAGTCTATGTATTCCTTGTGGATTCGATCCTGACCTTTGTTAGGTTCTATTTCTTGACAACGATCGTTTTATCCTAAAAAAGGAGGTGTAACTTGGGTGACATCAAGATTTTGGCACTGTTGCCGGGGAATATGGCTAGACTTGGTTAATTCAAGTGATTTGGGTATTAATCCTTGTTTCCCTCATTTTACATTTTTGTTGTTTCTGTTCTCTTTAAGGGTGTAAGTGTAGTGTATGCCCAACACGCAAAGTCGAGGCAGACCTTTGACTCCATTTGTCACAAAGTTCCAGAAAACATTGAGAAGAATGGCCTAAGACAACGCTAATAATGTGGTGAATGTAGCTCTGAATAGGAATAATAATGAAAATGCTTGCAAGGAAAATCCACCTCCTCTTGAGGATATTGCTCCATAGCTATAAGATTTTAATTCCAACGCTTATCAGTAGAATCAATACAGTCTGAATCCTAAGGTTGTGAAGATAACTGGAGCCATTGTGTTGCCACAACTACCGAGTGACAAAAAGTTTGTGGTTTCAAGTGGGTTACTTTAGATACTGTAGAACCGTGGGTTGTTTGTGGGATTACCATCGGAGGATCCTTAAAGCCATCTACACATTCATCTTCAAGAGTGTGATGGGAACACAAAATCTGTCTATGGATGTTGTGGGACTTTGTGTCTTCCCACTATCTCTTACAGGCAATGCAACACTATGGTTAGCTGAGCTGCCGCAGAGTTCGATCACCAGTTGGGCTGAATTGCAGAAGGTTTTTTTGGAAAGGTACTTCCTGAGGTTAAAGAAGCTCAAGTTGAAAGATCAGATCAACAACTTTGAGCAACTTTATAGTGACTCGATCAGTACTACATGGGTGTAATACCCCCTTAATTCCTTCTACCTGATCTGGAGTAGATATGCAAAGGTTGCTGAAAAAATAACTGAGAAAGACTGCAGAAGAAGGTTTACAAGGGACATTATGACTTGTAGTCAGGTTTATGATTCGTAGAATGAGTCTCGTAAAATGCTAGATGACTTGGTGAAATTTTCTAAGTTTGAGGCCTATATACAAAGTGGTATACGACTCATAAAGTATGTCATGACTCATAGAGAAAGTTTCGTGACAAATTCCAGTAACTCAAGTTTTAGGATTCTTATTTACAAGAGGAGTTTATGACCCATAGAATATTTTATGGATTGTAGAGGGGGATTTCGTGTTAATTTCTAATAACTTATATTTTCAGACACCTAGTTTACGAGGGGTGGTCTACAACTCGTAAAATGGTCTACGACTCGCAGATGGGGTCTCGTAGACCAAGTCGACAGTTTTGATGAGGAGTATTTTTTTCCATTTCGAGTCCTATTTAAAATAAATCCTTGGTTGTTTTAGGCTTGAATAAAGCCTTATACTTAGTATTTCTTGAGGGCACTAGAGGAGGGAGAAGAAGATAGGGTTTCCAATTCAAGTATGAGGATTGACTGAGGTTCGATTGTTCCTTCTATTTCCAGGTATTGTAAGGCTTACCAGAGTGTGAACTACGTCTGTTCACATGCTCACTCCTTTACATGAGTCAAATTTGAGAAGCAATTAGTTGGGTTTTGTATTTTTCAAACAATAACCAAATTTTCTGTAATTCTTATGAGTCCTTCTGATAATGTATGAGATAATTATTATATTGCGTGATTATTGATATGAGATTTACATATGTATTTCATACTTGATAGCATGAACCCTAATTGGCATGATTTTTTTTGAAGTTCTATGCAATTCATTGAGTATTTGAGATGAGCAAATTGAGTATTTAAGTTGAGCAAATTGAGCATGATTAAGCATGAGAAGTATGTTGTATCGAGTCCCATATATCACTATTGAATATTTAAGTTGAGCAAATTGAGCATGAGAAGTATGTTATATCGAGTCACATATGTCACTATATGTGATTATCTTGCTTGCATTACATGATGGGTCAAATTAAGTGAGTCTAAATAATCGTTTGAGTCTAGGTTAAATTTAATGAATTACATTGATTGAATGAGTTGATGAGTAACTGAGATGAGTTGAGATGAGATAACCCAATGATGTTGAGTTTTGAGTTGGTTGACTGAGCATTAAGGATTGAATTGATTGCTGACTTGATTGATGAGTTGAGCATGCTTTAGTCTTGGGAGGAGTATCGAGCACCGAGGGCAGAGCGAGTAAACATTTACTTTAACCCACAGAACTATGTTACCAACGCAGGATAGTCGTGCAGCTCGTTCTGGTGACTTTTGTCTTGCAAGTGGACATTTATTATGGATCCAAGAGAGAGTTGATCGTCCTTTACCATGGCACATTTAGGACGGGCGTGGCAACGACGTTGCCTTCATTGTGTATCACCCAATCTAAGGGTGATGAGATGTGGATGTCAGTTAAGAGAAACTCCTAAATAAAGTTGATTGAGCATAATACTTTAAACTAAGTTTATTTCTATTGAGTATATTTTAAAAGCATGATTTGCTTTTACACTTGCATGTATTGAGTTGAGCATGAGTTATTGAGTTGAGGCGAGCGAGTTGAGCTTTACTTTCTTGAGCTATTTTACGTACCAGTATATTCCATGTACTGATGTCTGTTTGGGCCTGCATCATTTTATGATGTAGATACAGGTGATAGAGGACTTCAGCTCGCGCATCGTTGATGTCCAGATCAGTACACTTCCAGAGTCGGTGAACCCTCTCTGCTTTTCGAAGGAGCTCTTTTATGTTATGGGTTGATTTAGTATATTTTCCTTTCTTTGATTTGGGGTGTTCATGGCCTGTCATAACACCATCTAGATTGTTGGGTAGAGGCTTTATAGACAATTTGAGTATAGGGTTTGATGAGTATTTTGTAATCCAAATTTTTCGTGGGAAACTATGATGCAATATAGTCATGTAATTTTTCATATGATGTCTTACTATTTGAGTTCTTTCTTCCGTTGTTGAGCTGATATGATGATGAGGCCAGATGGTTCTCTTAGAGAATCAGTAATGGTTCTTCAAGTGCCGACCACGCCAAAGGTACCTTCCGGGGCGTGACAATGGGAGCGATTTACTAAGTACTTGAGGTGTGTCCCAGACCATGACAATGACCTAGTGGAGATCTTCTACAGAACCCTAGATGCAAATAGCCGAGCCTATGCTCACACTATATTGGGGGGCATGTTTATTGATCAGCCATTCGCAGAGGTCACTGAGTAGCTGGATATGGCGACCAAATTGAATCATGTTTGGGGGCCCATGAATAAGCCTTCCTCCAAATGCTTGGGTACAACTGACATAAGCCCGGAGCAAGTAGTGATAAATGAGGAGATCATGTAGATGCTCACGCAAAGTAATACCAAGATGGAGATGCTAATGAAGCAGACTCGAGAACTAGCTAGGTCTAGAAACATCTAGGAAGGTTACCATACTAGGTTGAGAGGACAAGAAAGAGATGCAGAAGGGGACCATAGGGATGGCTATAGGAGCAATCGCTACGTGCCCCCCACAATCGTGATATGGACACCAGTAATTCTAGAGTTGAGGAGATGCTTAGCCAGTTGTTGAGAAAAGCTGACACACAGGATGAGACCTTGAGGGGGATTAAGTCTGACATCGTCAGCATAAATAAAAAAATCAAACATCATTCTATCGCGATCAAACAACTTGACCATCAGTTTGGACAAGTATCAACTCAACTCATTTAGTCCTAGAGAGGCATAGTGCCCAACACCATAGTGAAAGACCTAACTAATACTGAATGGTACAAGATGAGTACGACCAGTGGTGAGGGAAGCACCTTTGAACCTTCTTCGACAGCTAACAAGGAAGCATAACAGCTTGAGGAAGTTTGAGTACTCAAGCTGTTTATGTCGTGGCCCGACAATAAATCAGGCGTTGCATGGGAGGCAACCCAAGGTGAACACTGGCGCTTAGGCGCCCAGGTATGATTTTTGACACTTAATACTTTATTTTGCTTTGATTGTGTTCATTAGGGACAATACACCTCTTTTTCGATGGAGTGTGGGTAGTTATGAGCCTCAGTGAAGTCTGAGTAGCTAGGGTCCATAACTACCCAATTTTTGATCCTGGGGTTTTCTTGCCAGTGTTCTTTTTTCCATGGATATTTAATTTTCTGTTGAACCTCTATGTTTAGGATGTCTTAGGTAATATTTGTAGCATATAGTAATCATATCTGTGGCATATACATTTTTTTGTGGTTTTAGTGAAAAATGACACCTACTAAATTTTAATTAGTTAGTATATATAGCAACCATGCATGTTTAAGCGTGTTGACAATGCTTGTTCTGATAAGTGAGAGTAAATTGACAATGCTTGTTCTGATAAGTGAGAGTAAAATGAGATAAAAAGCATGGTCTAAGAGTCTTTTGTTGATGATTTAATTAGTGCCATGTGAGTGTGAGCTTAATTTGCTAAATTCATATGTTGTGTGCTGATTCAGAACTTGCCCTATTTCTCTAAATAAGACTGTAGATTAATTGGATTAGGAAAGGATCTTAGGTTGTTGTTCTTAAAAGCCCACTTAGCCAGAATGACCAACCAAATTTGCAGAGTATCCCTTGATCCTAATGTTTGAGCTTGACATGCACCTATTCTTCGCAAACAACCTAATTAACCTAGCTTTATTAGTTTTCAAATCCTGAAATTGGCCCTGGTCCTTCCTTGAACATTGTGCACCTTAATTGAGGCAAAATGTCTAAGTTGAGGGTGGCTACCAAAGGTGGCCCTGGTTCTGAGGATGGAAAATGTGTACCTCAACTCAGGCCAAAAGCCTAAGTTGATGGTGGCTGGTGTAAGGGTGAAACACAAAAATGAGGGATAAAGTTAGTGATATAGGAAAAAGGAGAAAAATCATGTACTAGGTGCAAGAAAAATAAGTGAAGCCTTAGTTGTGAGCTAAAAAGAAAAATGAAGTGTAAAAGCAAGACAAAAAAGTTGAAAAATGAAAAGAAAGCACCCAACAAAGCTTGAAATAGGAGAAAAGGGAGAATAGGGTGAAAGTAACAGTTTTGGTAGGTAAAAAGTGTAAAAAAACGCAGTGTTAAGGAGGGTCTTTAGTCACTATGTTCCCAAAATATCATACCAAAGCCCCCTGAGCCTATGTTACAAACCTATAAAGTCCTAAAGTGATCCTAGTCCAAGTAGTTGAAGGTCCTAGTTATGAGTATAGGGGCAAGCCTATGTTATTGGGCATGATGCATGAATATCCTTTGTGAGGGTGAGTGATTCTGCACATTCCCGAGATTATACATGAAAACATCATTGAAATGAGATATGAGACTTCTTTCTGTGAGGGCACTGCATTGCATTGTTAGCATTAGACTTGTTCAGTGATTGTGGCTTATTAATAGTACCTCACTTGTCATAGTCGTGTTGTCGCATGCATTAGTCTGTATTGGTTTGCTAGATGGCTATCTGATTCTATTTTGTAAAATGATGTGGGTATATGTGTTTAAGTTTGATGTGATGTATGTCATTGGGTTGAGGTCCGTGTGTTATTGTACTACTTATATAGATTGAGTCTGTTGCTTGAGGACAAGCAACAATTTTAAGTTGAGGGTGTTGATATTTTATCAAAATACAACACTTTTGATGCTTAAAAACTTGGAGTTTTGTATGTTCTTAATGCGATGTTAGTGAGTTTATGTGCTTTTAGTGTTTGTTTTGCAGGATTCCAGGGTTGGCAGTGTTTTTGGGAAGATTTTACAGAAGTTGCTATTTTTGATGATATACGAAACCCTTTACAGGCTGTAGTGCATTCTACTTGCCGTGGAGGAGGTTTCATGGACAATTTCAGTGAGGGGCTAATTTTCTAAAGTTTGTTCTATGAACATGCAGATGAGTCGTGAACTATGTTACGAGTCATAGAACGTGTCTCGTGCCTTGAGGATCAGAGAACAAGGACTTTCTGAAGATTCATCAGACAAAATCCCTTACGGGCCGAAGAATACTTTACAGGCCATAATGGGGTATCGTAGATCACAAGTCCAGTTTTGCAGCAATAATGTACGAAAGCCCGATTACGGGCCATGGAACATAATACGACTCGTAAAGCTGTTCGTGAGACATGCCGACCTAGTTATCTTATTTTGTTTAGGACTTGTATTTTAAAAATTATAAATAGGTTTTTAGGTTATTTTTCATTAAGTTTTGCAGAGAGTTCGACTAGTTGAGAGAAAAAATAGTGAGATTGAGAAGAGAAACATTGGAGAGTTTTGAGAAACACTTGTACTTTGATTTATTCTTATAATCTTGTGATTCTCATTGAAGCTTGGATTTGCTTGTGTTTAATTCAATTTTTTAAGTGATCTACTATGTTATTCCAATTCATAAGTCTTGCATCTACACAAATCATGAGTAGCTAAATCCACAACAAGGGTTATGGAAACCATGAAGAACTAATGAGGTAAAACCAGATAATTCATAATTCTTGAAATGTGTGTATGCATGCATTAATTAACTCTCTTCATTTTGCATGTGTTCTCATGGTGTCCAATATTAGAACCCGCCTAGTGTTACTGACTGGCCTAAGGTAGAAATGAATAGGAAAAGAGATTAATTAACAAGATTCAATTGATATGTTCTCATCTAATCAACCGAACTGGGCCAAGGGGAGGTTGTACTGAGACTAATAGGTAAGAGTTAGTAATGTACACTATGGAGATAGGACAAGTCACGTAGTGAAATTTGCATCTCGCCTGGACCAAAGGGTTTGGTGAACTTAACTTACGGTCCTGGATGCTACATACTAGAAAAGAATTAGGTTATCCGGTGATACTAAGTTTGGGAATCATGGGGAATTCAATACCCTAGTTTCTCCCCATATTGGTTAAACTTTTGTGTTAGTTAGGTTTACTTTTCTACTTGTTATTACAAATCCCCCTTTGGGAAGTAAGTTCGTTAATAACTCAAATTGCATTAATTGAATTCACTAAGTCTGCGTATTCCCTATGGGTTCGACCTTAACCTTGGTTAGGTTCTATTTCTTGACAACAATTGCTTTATTCTAAAAAAGAGGTGTAACTTGGGCGATATCATGACATTACTAACCATTACCTGTTGTTCCATTACAACCTCCTCTTAATCCAGTTTGGTTGATTAGATGAGAACAAATCAATCGAATTCTGTTAATTAATCTCTTTTTCTATTCATTACTACTTTGATCCAGTCAGTAACACTCGACGAGTTCTGATGGTGGCCACCATAAAAAAGCATTCATACCGAAGAGAATTAATTAATAACATGTATGCACACTATCCAAGAATTACAAATTATCTAGCTTTATCTTGTTAGTTCTTCATGGTTCTCGCAACCCTAGTTGTGGATTTATCTACTCATTATTAGTGAAGATGCAAGAGTCATGATTTTGAATAACATAATT
>JAPFFP010043368.1:0-13303 GCA_026153255.1 Solanum medicagineum | reverse complement strand
TATAGTACAGGTTGGTTCTCCCGGGCCTTATCGGCAACGGGTGCCAGTCCACCCTAACGGGGCATGGGGTGTGACAGCTAAGCACCCACAACTTGGGTTATGGGAACCATACGTAGTTGACTTGAAATAACCTAGTTTTCTTGCATTTCTATGATTGGGGTTTGGCATGTATTATCTATTTCCATTCATTTTGTATTGTTTTTCGGTGGTGGCTAACACAAAACCCTGCCTACTATCACAATCCCGACCAAGGCAGTTACGAATAGGAAAAGGTAGGAGATGATAGAATTTGATTGATGTGTTCTCGTCTAACCAACCAAACCTGACCAAGGGGAGGTTGACTGAGACTACTGGTAACGGTTAGTTGGCACGCCATGGTGGCCGACCAAGCACCATAGTGAAATTCGACCTTCACTTTCACAAGAGGGCTAGAAGAACCTAAGTTACCATCCTGCATGCGAATCACCAATTATAGTTATGTATCTAGGCTAATCAAGTCGATGAACCATGGGGAACACAATCCCCAAGTTGGTCCCAAAAGTGAGTGCTTCCTTACGTTATAGTTCGTGTTTGTTTTTGTTTGTATTTGAATCACAACACCCACCCCATTTAGAGACTATAGTCATAAATACTAAAAATGATTAGTCGTGAAGACTTGTAGTCAAGCCCTGTATTCCCTGTGGATTCGACCCTAATCTTGGTTAGGTTAGTTACTGATAGTGACCACTTTCTTATTGGAGAATGAACATCATCAAAAAATTATGGCGTCATTGCCGAGGAATACGGCTAGGTTTTGATTTGATTTCACTATTAGTTAGTTCTAGTGTTAATTTCTAAAGTCTCTTGCACTTTACTTTTGCTTTTGTTTTTGTTGTTTGATTTCTTTTGCGGGGTGTACTAGGTTGTATGCCCAACACAAGGAGCCCAGGCAATCCCTTAGCTCCACTAAATTTTGAAATCCATCAACTACCAAGAAGGATAGCTCAAGTGAATGAGAATATTGAGGTTGAGGAGGCTATGCATTTGAATGAGGATATGGATAGAGGAGAATCCACCACAAATGGGTAATAGGCCACAGCTTAGGGACTTCAATGAAAATGCTTATGGATGGAATCAATATCGATTGAACTTTGTGGCTATGGATGTTACCGGCACTATAGTACTGCCTCCTTTACCGGCAGATACTAAGTTCACTTTTTCGAGTGAATTGCTCCGAATGCTCCCATATCGAGGATTATTCACAAGGCTACCTTTGGAGGATCCCCATCGTCATCTTCAAAATATGGTGTTTATGTGCAAAAGTGTCATGGGGACACAAAACCTTTCTCTTGATGTTGTTGGGTAAGAGTGTTTCCACTATCATTGAATGGCAATGCAGTTGTATAGTTGTCTAAGCTTCCTCCGAGCACCATCACAAGTTGTACTTCAGAGAGTATTCCTTGAAAGATACTTCCCAAGATCCAAGAAGTTGAAGCTCAAGGACCAAATCAACAACTTTGAGCAATTGCTAGGTGATTCTATTAGCACAACACGGGAGAGTTTTACTAAATGCTTGAGGATGGTTCCCGATCACAAGATTTTCCATGATGCCTTGGTCGAGATTTTCTATTAGGCACTTGACAAGAATAGTCAAGCTTACGCAGATACAATTGTGGAAGGCATGTTCCTAGACCAACCTTTTGCATTGATAGCCGCAAGAATGGAGCAAGTGGTCAAAACAAATCGAGCATGGGGAAAATGAGAGTGAGGTGTGGTGAAATCTTCTTGTGTAGTTAACACAAATAATGAGCAAGCAAATGTAAACGAAGAGATCATGGAGCAAATTGCTCAACTTCGCACAAGCATGGACTTAGTCTTGAAGCAAAACCACGCAAGCATCCATGCGGTCACTCACGAACCTCCGAAGGCTCCTACGTGTGATGATCCATTCTTTGATGAGGATTCATGTTTTGTAAGAAACCAAGCGGCAAGTTTCTGAAACAACCCCCAAGGGTCTAATTTGGATTATTGGAGGCAAGGTTCCGAGAATCAAGGTCTGAACTTCAACCGTGATGGAATGTATAGAGATAGCTAGGGTGGATACTATGAGAGAGAGAGAGAGTGCAGACGCAGTATGGGGGAGAAGAGAGGGCTATAGGAATGGTGCTTATGTGCCACCACACAATCGTGAGGCCAGATCAAGCAACTCAAGGATCGAAGATATGTTCGATTGAAGCGAGAAGACCATCAAGATGAGACTTTAAAGGGAATGAAAGAAGATATATCAAGTATTAATCAAATGATAGAGTCTTACTTGGTGGAAATCAAGCAACCTGAGCAACAATTTGGACAAGTTTCTTCATAATTGAATCAGCACCAAAAGGGAACCCTACTAAGCAATACGGTTCAAAACCCAAAGAATGAAGGGCATTGCATAGCGGAGATGACTAGGAGTGGCAAGAGCACCGTAGATACCCCTATGCTGGTAATTGTGGATTAAGTTGATAAGAATGGCCTTGGTGGTGAAGTCTTGGTTGAGGGAGAAGATCCGAAGGGTGTTTGTATGCAACAAGAAGAGATAAGGGAGCATGACAAAGTGAAATCCATCCCAAAACCTCCTACTACTTTCCCTCAAAGGCTCAAGAATAAGGAAGAGGAGGGAAAGTTCAAACACTTCCTCTCGATGTTGAAGCAACTCTCCATCAACATTCCTCTTCTAGAAGATTTGGAGAAAATGTCCGGGTATGGTAAATATATGAAGGACTTAGTCACCAAGAAACACACTTTGAGCCAAGAGTTATCATAAGAACT
The DNA here is from genome assembly GCA_026153255.1 of Solanum medicagineum. Lineage (NCBI taxonomy): Eukaryota > Viridiplantae > Streptophyta > Magnoliopsida > Solanales > Solanaceae > Solanum > Solanum medicagineum. The sequence goes on along the minus strand of JAPFFP010043368.1, from coordinate 10,513 downwards.
CCAATAATATAGTGCGATTATGACTATATGCCTTCCGTAAACGAGAGAGGATCCCCGTGCATTCACCTTCCTTGTACCATTGGTGATGTTGAGTTTGCAAGAGCATTATGCGTCTTGGGAGCTAGCATCAATTTAATGCCTCTTTCTGTATTCAAAAAGCTTGGCCTTGGTACTCCTACCCCGACAAGAATAAGGTTGCTTATGGCAGATCAAACCATTACAAAGCTGGAGGGAATCCTTTTGGATGTGCTTGTTAAAGTGGATAAATTCATCTTCCCGGCGGATTTTGTGATCTTTGACTGTGAAGTTGATTTTGAGGTGCCCATCATTTTGGGGAGACCATTTCTGGCCACTGGGAGAGCGCTAGTTGATATGGATTCAGGTCAACTTTGGTTCAGGGTTAATGATGCAGAAGTTGTGCTTGATATTCGCGAATCCATGAAACACCCAGATGAGTGCAGGAGTGAGGTGTGGACCCTCGATGATAGTTGATGAAGAGAGATGACAAAGTCGATCCACGATGTTAAACAAGGCGCTTCTTAGGAGGCAACCCAAGTATTTTGATAATTATTTTTTTTTTGTTTGAAACTTAGGGTGCTAGAGTAGTTGTTTGTTTTAAATTAGAAGACAATGATGCAATTGTAATATATTTGAGGATTGTTGTGCTTGAAGACTTGGTTTGCAGGTAAAAATTGGAAGAACTAAACATCTGAAAAATGGGACTTGGAGCAACTTCTACGAATAGGCCTACAAATCGTGGTTTCCACTACAACTCGTAGTCGTGTTTCGTAGGGGCAAATAAAGAGTATCAGAAGTTGGCATATACACTATGAGACAACCTTACGAGTCATAGGGTTCCCTATGAGTCATAAGAGGGGTTCGTATTTCCCAGGTATGATACCTAATTTTTACCAAGTGTTGAGGTTGATACGAGACCAGGAGCTATGAGTCATAGGACGACCTACGACTCATAGTCGAGGTCTCATAGCCCCAATTTGAATCTTTTTAAAAGCCAACCCAGTTTGCTTATATAAGGGGTCAAAATTATTTTTGACCCCGAAAATCCAATTGCTTAACCCTAAGACAATGAAAACCATGATTTTCACTCCCTAACTCTTTCTCCGACCAAAATCTGGGCTACCCATGTCATCTTCCGGCGAAGATTTCGGTAAGGGTATCAATCTTTAGGGTTTCAATGCGAATTTCCTTCCTCTTTGCTTTGGTTCACTTCTCAATCCGATTAGTAAGCTCTTTGATTTAGTTTCTCAATCTTTTGTGATGACATTGTTCCCTATGTGAGTATAAGTTTAGTTTGATCATGTTTAAGCATGTCATATATTGATTATTGAACTAGACTTGTAATCTAGGGTTTTTAGGCTTTTAAATAGTAGAGTTGTGAATTGAAACTTATTGAAATTCTTGAGTGGGTGACTGTGAGTACGAAAGTTGTGATCTTTGGTGTGTAATGTATAATTCGTGCTCACTTATAGTCTGAATGGTTGTCAAAATTGAAATTAAAGTAGTGTAGGTGTGATGCCTATGCTTGAACATTTGGGATTGGATTGAATTGCTATATGTGGAAATTGCATCCCTTGGAGTATTTTGTAGTTGTCAAGTGTTAGTTTGCAAAGCATTTTGTGTTCGGTGTGCTTGACAAAATGTGGAATTGGTTTCGATTCTTAGGGATAATGGTCATTTTAAATTTCTGATGCTAGTATGGAATTGATTGTGTGCCATTTGACTTTGTCTTGCTTTGATCTGCCTGATTGAATTGAACTTTGTGGGTGATTTGTGCTTTGTATAGGAAAGTGCAGGCACTACAGGTGACATCTGTGCTCAGCTACGAGGCACTCCTACGACTCGTAAGTTCCTATATGAGTCCTAATGGCCCCTCGTAGCAAGTATCATACACTTGTCATTCCTTCATGTTTCCCATACGAGACCTACATATAACTCGTAGTGCATGCTATGACTCGTACTGAGGGTCTCGTAAGCTTTGCTAAGCATTGAAAATGTTTCTAGAAATAGGTAGGAGACCAAGACTACAACTTGTAGGACATCCTACGAGTCATAACTACATCTCGTATCTAGGATCAGAACGTATTTTTGAAGGCACAATTGGTTCTACGAAGCCAGTATACGACTCGCAGGTCACCCTACGAGTCATAACTAGACTCGTACCTACAAATCTGCAGTTGCATCAGTGTATATTTACTTTTTAGTTGTTTTTGTGTCTTGTTCTATGTTATGTGTTTTACAAGATCAAACATCTTGAACTTACATGTCGCTTTGTGGTTTGTTTGCAGATAAAATGCCTCCTCAGGATAAACATACAATTAGAACTCTCCAATGGAGGTTGTTGGATGAATCCTCCAAAATCGAACAATCCGAGGGCTCTCTGGAAGTCTACAGAGTCAGGGTAGATCCGGAGGCCAATAGAACGCAGACCCGGGTACTTGCAGTGCAAACGCTCATGGAAGTTAGTAGTTCCTCCTTGTATGAACAGAAGGAACAACAGGGCAACAGGGACGGGTCAGATAGCAGGTTGCCACAGATGACCCCCTCACACTCAGGTTTAGAGTTGGAATCGGAGAGCACTTCTCAGCAGGAGGAGGTTCAGTCCCAACCCCCAGGCGACTGAAGATGGTGCATCCCTGGGATGAAGGAAATATATGATCAGGGGTTACAGCCTAAGGGGCAAGGCAAGCCGGTCTGACAATTTTATGAGAAGTATCGGTCGAATGCCTCAAGCTTGGATAGAGTGCCCAGATTAGATGTTGGTTGGATAAGCACGGACTATGGTGGACCACACAGGAGTTGGGCAAATATTCCCCTTTCGTAGTTCGTGAGTTCTATGCAGTGTATCTTGCTATACTCCACCGGGGGTTGCTGAGGAATAAAACACCAATTGAGAATCCAAGGCTATGTGTGGTTACAGTCCAGGGGAGGAAAGTTGATATCTCTGAGGAGACGATCCGATGAGTGCAATTCGGGCCTACTTATACAGTTCCTCAGTCTACCGTGGAGCACGATAGTCGTATCGAGAAGATGAGGACAGCGGTGACTGGGAAGGACATCAGGGCCAGGACAGAGTTACTACGATGGATAGCTAGTCAAATCTTCGAGGAGTGTGTCAAGCCAACGTAGGTCACATACCGCGCAGATCCTATAGTAAAGGCCCACCTTTCATTCTAGGCCAAGTTTTGGTGGTCAATTATCGATTGGCCTATTAGGCCAACCTTCATAGATAATATGATCACTTTCGAGAGAGCCGTACTTTGGTCAGCATTCTAGCTAGGTATCTTATAGATTAGGCCCGGATCATTTCAAAGAAGATTCACGAGGTTGCAGCTCGGACGAACACCTCATTATCGTTTCCAGTTCTAATTTATTGACTATGCAGTGCAACAGGTGTTTCTATTGACCCTCACCAGGACCCTCATGTGGAGGCCACACACACTATAGATCCCATCCTGATAAAGGCTGATGAGAATCCGATGGCCTTACCACAAGCAGCTCCCTCAACTATGCCAGAGCCATTCCCGATAGACCCTCAGCTTCCAAGTCCACCCCCAGCTACTACCAGCATACTCCGGCTACTGCAGAGCCCACGCTAGTGGTTGAGATCGGGTCTACACCATCCTCCAGTACTCCTGCACCAGCAGCATCTTTCTTATAGGTTTACCCTATTTTCTCTGCTGTTACATTTCAGGGTTTATTGCGCAGGGTGTCGGTAGCGGAGGGTGGGTTGCATGAGCTGTCAGCACGGGTCCGGCGATTGATTAATCAGACTGTTCGGGACTCTGTAGAGAGGATAAAGGCATTTACCAGAGATTTGGTTAATGAGGGAGCCCGAATGGTGGATGCCAGGGTCGATGTGTTTGAGACTTGAGTCCAAAAGAGGCTTGAGGGAGCTAAGCCTGTCGATGCAAGCGCAATTATTGAGGAGTTGGCCAAATTCAAGGCTGACTTATTATAGATGCTGGCAGCCCTTATTCAAGCCCCGGAGGGAGCATCGGTAGGAGATGAGTCATTTGATTAGATCATTGACCATCCAGACACCCAAAGAAAGAGGACCCCTTGAGCACGTTGACCCAAATCTGACCCCGAAGAGGCCGAGACTTGAGGAGGAGGAGCCCATACCCAAGGAGATGGTGCAGGAGTCACTGTTGTTGGTGGCTATTCAGAAAGAGAGAGCACAGCACACCCCATCTAGAGAGGGTACTTCCGGCACTGCAGCAGAGGAGCAGAGAGAGCCCCAGGATCCCACAAATAAGTCAGAGATCGGTGCTTGATGCACCATGATGTTTGACTATGTTTGACCTTAGTGCTCATTTTATCATGATTGGATACTTTGTTTTCATTTCACATAATCTTTCTATTATGTTGGTTTTGGTTGTGTTTAAATATGTTAATGTTGGATGTTCTTTTTACTTCTACTTTAGATGTTTATTTTTGGTTTTTAATGGATGTATGTATATATTTCTATGTTATCGTGTTTTGTTTTTGTTCTTGTTTTTACTTTGAGGACAAAGTATCATCTTCTGGTGGTGTTGTGGATGTTATGGATTAAGGTGAAGTCTGGGTAGCCTCAAGTCCATAACTTCCCCTATTTTTGATCTCATGATTTTCTTGTTGTGTTTCTTTTTCCTTATGGATGTTTAATTTTCTGTTGAACCGGCATGTTTAGGTAGTATAGATAATTTGTAAATGCATAGTAGTGTTATCTTTTGGCATATATATGATTCTTAACTGTTCTTTACACTTTTGATAAAAATTGGGTACCTTCAAAATTTTTGAGGTTGTGATTATTGAGGCATTCATACATTTTTGATTATATGGAAATGTTTGTTCTGATATTGTGAAGGTAAGTTGAGACTGAAAGCATGACCAGTGAGTCCATACTTGACTGTGGATGCAAATGCCATGTGTGTTGTGAGTGTATTTTGTTGCATTCATGCCTGTATGGACTCAGAACTTGCCTTGATATTCTAAGATTGGTTTGGGTGATATGGTGGAGATGGAAAGGATCTTAGGCCCTTGTTCTTTGAGTAAAACCACTTTTAGCCTAAATGACCCACCAAGTAATTGAGAGAATCCCTTGTCCCGAATTTTGAGCTTCTCGTGCACTCATTCTTTCTTGATACTCAATTGACTTAACCTTATTTAATGAAGTACCTTGATATTGGCCCTGGTCTATCCTTGAACATGTGAACCTTGATTGAGGCCAAAGGCCTAAGTTGAGGGTGGCTGCAGTTAGTGGCCCTGGTTTGAGGCATAGATATTGTGTACTTCACCTGAGGCTAAAAGCATAAGTTGAGAGTGGCCCTTATTGTGGTAAAGTAATAATAATAAGGTAGTTAGTGGAAAATCAAGAAAGAAATGAAAAAGCATGAACCGAGTGAAGAAAAAGATGAAAAGTGCCTTAAATTGAGAAAAGTAGCAAAAAATGAGTTTGAAATCAAGGCACAGCTGAAAAAGAGAAAGAAAGCACTCGAGAAAAGTTCAAAACAGGAGAATAAGGGTGGATTAATTTAACAGGGTTGGATTATGAAAGCAAAAAGTGTTGGTAAACATGGTTCTAGGATAGCTTTAGTCACTATTTGCCCAAAATACCTTACCAAAGAACCATGAACCTATGTTACAAGCCTATAAGTCCTAAATTGATCCAACTCCATTTTATCACCAAGCCAGAAAATGAGTATAGAGGAAAGCATAAGGCGTTAGTCAGTATGCTTAAATTTCAATTGTGAGAGTGACAATGCTTCCTCAGTTCCTGAAATCTAAATGCTTTTGAGTGAGCATAAGGGACTTCTTTCTAATGAGGCCACTTGCACTATATGAGTAGCATATGACTATAGCAGCGATTGTGGACGGTTGATGTTCCTTAGCTTGTCATATTTGGATTGCCAAGTATCTCATTATGTTCTTATTTACTCAACAATCTTACAATCCTGTTTTGAGAATAGTAGTTGGGTACCTGAATCAGAGGAGTTGATATATATGCCATTAGTTTAGCTGTTATGTATTTCTCATTATCTATGTAGATTGAGTCATCGCTTGAAGACAAGCAACAATTCGAAGTTGAAGGTGTTGATATGTTGTCAAAATACAGCACATTTGGTGCCAGAAACAAGGGATTTTGTGAGTTCTTAAAGCGACTTTTTAGTGTTTTGATGTGTTTTTGTGCTAATCTTGAAGAAAAGTTAGGTTGGCATGATTTTGATGAAACGTTGCAGATTTAGCTGAAGCATAGGCCATACGAGACAACCTACGAGTTGTAGGTTGTGTCATAGCAAGAATCAGAGACCAAAAATCAGAAATCTGCCTAGTGAAGGTCAGCCCTATGAGCCCAGCCTACAAATCCTAAGACATACTATGACTCATATAGGTGGACTCGTAGCAAGAATTAGAGAGCTAAAATATTGGACCAAAAACTGAAGACCAAGCCTACGAGACAAACATATGAGTCTTGCCCAAGCAATGACTCATACCTATGGGTCGTATCAATTCATTCCAAAATGCCGAGAACCTGATATGAGACCCCAACTATGACTTGTAGGTCATCCTACTAATCATAAATGCGAGACTTATCAGCTGTCAGCTGTCTTTTCTGTGTAAATTCTAGGGTTATTTTGTAAATACTCTATGTAGCTTAAGTTAGGTTTTTGAGAGGAGTTTGACCAGTAGACATTTCACCATTACATTTTGAAGCTTTTCTTAGTTTTTTTAGAGTAGTTTATTGTTGTCTCTTGGAAAACCCATTTTAGGGATTGCAAATCTTTCCTTGTACTCATTGTTGATCAATCAAGCTTGTGAGTTTGCAACTTGTGGTGCTTATTTTCTTCATTGTTATTGGTACAACTCTCAACTATGTCTATCATGTGCATTTTTGTGTGTTTTGGTTTAGCCAAGAGTAGCTAAGCACCCACAACTTGGGTTGTGGGAACCATGAGTAGTTGACTTGAAATAACCTAGTTTTCTTGCATTTCTATGATTGGGGTTTTGCATATATTATCTATTTCCCTTCATTTTTATTGTTGTTTGGTGGTGGCGATCACCAAACACTGCCTACGATCACAATCCCGACCAAGGTAGTGATGAATAGGAAATGTGAAGCAGATGACAATTCGATTGATGTGTTCTCGTCTAATCAACCAAACCTGACCAAGGGGAGGTTGACTGGGACTATTGGTAACGGTTAGTTGGCATGCCATGGTGGCCGACCAAGCACCATAGTGGAATTCGACCTTCACCTTCACAAGAGGGCTGGAAGAACCTAAGTTACCGTCCTACATGTGAATCATCAAATATAGTTATGTATTTAGGGTAATCAAGTCGACGAATCATGGGGAACACAATCCTCGAGGTGCTCCAAAAATTGAATGTTTCCTTGCGTTGTAGTTAGTGTTTGTTTTAGTTTGTTTTTGAATCACAGACCCCCCCCCCTTTAGAGATTGTAGTCATAAATACTAGAAATGATTATTAGTGAAGTCTTGTTGTCAAATCCTATATTCCCCATGGATTTTACCCTAACCTCGGTTAGGTTAGTTACTGATAGCGACCGCTTTCTTATTGGAGCGTGAACATCATCAAAAAATACAGCACATTTGGTGCTTGAAACAAGGGATTTTGATGATGTTCATGCTCCAATAAGAAAGCAGTCCCTAGCAGTAATTAACCTAACCAAGGTTAGGATCGAATCCACAGGGAATACAGGGCTTGACTACAAAACTTCACTACTAATCATTTCTATAAGACGGCTAAGTCAGAAGCAAAGATGGTGGTGACGAGTGCCAAGACAAGAGTGTGTTTGAGTGCCTATATGAGGAGCTAAGTGATAAAGGTAGGGACAAGAGATTGTATAGGCTCGCTAAAGAGAGAGAAAGGAAAGCTCATGACTTGGACCAAGTGAAGTGCATTAAGGATTAGGAGGGTGAGCTGTTGGTGGATGAGACGTCAATTAAACTAAGGTGGCAAGCTTACTTTCATAAAATCTTTAACGAAAAAAGAGATAAAGATATTGAGTTAAGTGAGTTGGCACACTCCAAAAGGCATCGTGATTTTGGTTATTGCAGGCAGTTCAGAGTTGAGGAGGTTAGAAGGGCTATTAGTAGTGTCACGATCCAAACTTAGGTCCTAGATATGACACGGTGAATGGGAACCCGAGCTTCCCCAAACAAGCCTCAAGAATTTTTGGCCGGAGTTGCCTCACTTGAGGTTACACAGGTTGTGTGGCACTCCACGATCCTTTTGGAGTGCTCGTGAAGTAACACTTAAACAAATTTCTAGAAATTGCAACCTTGAAGCAACACTTAGAATTTTCGGGCACACACACACCCACATGAAAAGCTTCACAGCGATTCATGAAGTGTCACACAGCTCGTGTGGGGTGCCAGTGAGGTGTGCCTTAGCTTGTAACACCACACCAAGTCCAACATTCAAAAATTGAAGCCATGTTTCGTCCGAAATGAGTTTTCTCAAGGTCCAATGGCGTCATAAGATACCCAACTAATTACAGCATCTACCCCTTGAGAACATTCATCCTCGAATATGCAAGAACAAGGATTGAATTAGAACATTAAACCTCCAAACACAAGATATCATACATAGCTAATCATTTAAATATCATAAAGTCATTAAAACTCGTGCCAAAATGTAATGAAATCATTCAAAACCTCTTCTTAAAAAAATATTTTAATGCACATGTAAGCATGTCATGCCATGAGACTCAAGAATGAAAGAATCGAGACCCATTAGAAAAGGCAGAACCTAATACCTTATGCTTGAGTAGATTGGAAAAGATGGGGATATCGCTTCATCATGTCCAACTCCACGTCCCATGTAGAACTCTCCACATGTTGGTTCCTCCAAAGCACCTTTACTGAATCCACATCCTTGTTACAAAGTCGTTTAACTTGTCCATCCAAAATCTCCACCGGAACCCCCTCATAGGACAAGTTCTCTTCCACCTCAATACCCTCCAAAGGTACAAAGTATAATGATCACCAACCCTCTTCCTCAACAGAGATACATGAATGACCGGGTGAATAGAACTCAAATCCGGGGGTAACTCCACCCTATACGCCACATTCCCAATCTGCTCAATAACTTCATAAGGGCCCACATACCAGGGACTTAGCTTGCCCTTTTTGCCAAAACGCATCAACCCTTTCGGTGAGACTTTGACAAACACCCAATCCCGAACTTGAAATTCAAGATCCCTCTTCCTAACATTCTAATAGGACTTCTAGAGACTTTGTTTCGTCTTCAACCTCTCCCTTATTAGTTTCACCTTCTCCATGGCCTCCATCACCAAGTCTGGGCCAATCAAAGCTTTCTCCCCCAACTAAAACCACCCTATTAGAGACCTACACCTCCTACCATACAAGGCCCCAAACGGGGCCATACCAATGCTAGCATGGAAACTATTATTATACGAAAACTCGATAAGTGGAAGATGGTTATCCCAATTACCCTTGAACTCCAACACATAAGCCCTCAACATATCCTCCAAGGTTTTAATTGTCCTCTCGGCTTGTCCATGGGTTTGAGGATGAAAAGCGGTGCTCAATTTGACCTTACTACCAAGTCCCCTTTGAAATGATCTCCAAAAGTGAGAAGTAAATTGGGTACCTCGATCTGACATGATAGACCTAGACGCTCAATGCAATCTCACTAACTCTCTAATGTATAGCTTTGCATAATCTTTGGCATGAACCATAGTCTTAACCGATAGAAAATGAGCCGATTTAGTCATCCAATCAACGATAACCCAAATGGAGTCAAATTACTTTCGAGTCCGAGGCAAGCTAACCACAAAGTCCATATTTATGTCTTCCCATTTCCAAGTAGGAATCTCGATTATCTTGATCCAACCCACTGGGCCTTTGATGCTACACCTTCACTTCTTGATAATTTGGGCACTCGGATACAAACTTGGCTATGTCCCACTTCATACCATGCTACCAATACACCTCCTTCAAATCCCGATACATCTTAGTATACCCCGGGTGAATAGAATAATGAGAATTATGGGCTTTGCTCATGATCACCTCCTTAAGGCCATCCACATCCGGAACACATAACCAGTCTTGATACCGAAGTATACCATCTCCCCCTTGGGAGAAAACCTCAATATTCTTTTCGGTAACCAATTTCTTCAATACAACCAAGGATAGATCTAAATCTTGCTTAGCTTTCACATCAACAATCATCGAGGATTCGGCCCCGTTTAGAACATGCATACCATCATTATTGGAATCAGCCACTGTAACACCTAATCTAGCCAAATGGTGGACATCCCTTGCAAACTCCTTCTTCCCTTCCACGACATGAGCCACACTCCCCATAGAGGGCCTACTAAGAGCATCAGTTACCACATTTGCATTGTCGGGGTGATATAGAACACTCATGTCAAAATCCTGTAAGAGCTCTAACCATCTTCTTTGTCTCATGTTAAGGTCCCTTTGAGTGAACACATATTGTAAGCTCTTGTGATTAGTGAAGACAT
>JAPFFP010043367.1:0-13304 GCA_026153255.1 Solanum medicagineum | reverse complement strand
CTATGAACTATATTGGAGTTTCATTAAAGTGTACTGTTTAAATATGTTTTGAGTTATGAATCTAAGATCTATGATGAGTTTTGATGAGGTGTTTCAACGTATTTTGCAAGGTGGTATTACCAAGTGTTAGTGGGTTGATTTACTTCAAGTTTTCTTGCATTATTTCCCTCTTGAATTCCATGGTTTTACACTAGCATTACACACTTACCAAGTGTTTGATAAAATGTACGGTTTAGGCTTCTTGAGCCATTGATGTTCCATTGCATGACCTATGACTTGAATGACTTTATGATGATGAGAGGAGTGTATATATGTGTTGATTTCATGAAAGTACCTATTGTGTTGCAAGTTGACCACACCTAGTTGAGGGGGTGCTAGACCTTAATCACCATGGTGGGGTGAGACCACCATCAACCAATTAAGGGGTTGATACCTCAATCACCATGGATGGCGGGTGAGACCACCATCAACCAATTGAGGAGTTGATACCTCAATCACCATGGATGGTGGGGTGTGACCACCATCAACCAATTGAGGGGTTGATACCTCAATCACCATGGATGGCGAGGTGTGACTGCCATCATAATTTTGATTTCTTACTACACATGTAATATGTTCTATGTAATCATGTTTTACTTCAAGCATCACTCATGCATGCCATATTGCTATATGCTCATTCATTGCCTAATTATGCATTTCGATTATGTTGCCTATCTCTTGTCGCATTGCATCCTACATACTTAGTACATTCGAATGTACTAACGCATACTCTATGCCTACATGATGTTACCATGTAGGAGCCAAAGCTCCTCATGACCATCCCCATCCTCCCCGTGACTAGTACTATCTCTACAAAGCAAGTTGGTGAGTCCTTAATTTCCGGGACAATGTCTTTGATCTTATGGTATGTATAAAGACTCTCTTTCCTTTATTATATGATTTTGACTATGAGGGTGAGCCTGGTTTCTTGTCTTGGCCCCTGCTAAGTTCTATGTTTAGAGGTGTTGTTGGATAAGTTATGTAATAATGCTATAAGCTTGATTCTCTTTGATTCTTTGACGTTTTGTGATATGAAGGATTTCCCCTAGTCCCTAGTCCCTTTTTCCTTATTTGTTTTTTTAATTGTTATTTAATTGCCTCTGCGACCAAAGGATGTGTAATGATAAGTTAAGGGGCTTGATTAGGGTCCCTTCGGGTTCCCCACTCGCCATGTCACATCTAGGCCCTAGGCTTGGGTCGTGACAATGTACACACACACTCTCTCTCACACACACACATATATGTGTGTGTGTGTGTATGTGTGTGTGTGTGTGTGTGTATATATATATATATATATATATATATGTATATGAGTTCTAAGGAAGTATATTATACATATTCTCCTCTCAACTTCATTCAGCAATAACTTTGGGATTTTATATCCGATTTAAGTGACTTATTGTACGAATTTTAGCGAGAAACGCCGTTGTGGTGTTAGAATTTTATCTTGGCATGTATTTTGAGGTAAAATCCTTGTTTCTTTGCTGGTTGTATATCGAAAATGAGTGAAAACTTTACATTGTAATATTTCGGTCATTTATCAGTGAAATTAAGTGAAATTTGTGTCTAAATTGTTCCATTGTCGGAGAGGAACATTGTCGTATGCATGGATATTTCTGATTTGGCTGTATTTTTTTGAGATTTGACTAATAAAGTATGTAAGAAATGTTTTTCGATAAGAAATGTAACTTCAATTCTAAGCTGTTTCCTGGCCTTCTGGGATCTATTTTAGGCTCAATTTCTTGCTATAGACTCGAGGTGACGTGGGAACATTTATGGGGATTTATTCAAGATTTTCAGCGTGGACCCTATTTTTCCCATTTTAGGCGCTATTGATATAATTTCACCTATTTTTCGAGATCTTACAGCCAATGTGACCGTGGTAAACTTATGGGTTCTATTTTGGTAGTTGGTTAGCATTAGGAAGCAATCATAAGGGAAAAAGCTCAGCTAGATTGATGCAAGATGTGAGACATCAACTACCATGTAGGCTAGACTTTCCCTAAACCTTAGACTGAGTAAAAATTCATGCGTGATTGAGATGAAATGTGTAGAAATATACTGTTTATGGGTTGAATTGTGGAATTTGTGTTGTATATGGTTGGTTATACTCTACATGTGTGTGTGTGTGTGTGTGTGTGTGTGTGTGTGTGTGTGTATATATATATATATATAATATGACATGGGATGGTGCTATTGTATTGAGGGTTATACTAGTGGTAGCTGCTCTATTTGTTGAGTTTTGGCATTGTCAGACTACGGGAAGGCCTAATAAGGACTGGATTGGTCTGAGAATATGTGATAGGTAGGTACGCTGAGCTTGACTCATACATATATATGTGTGTGGCCTTAGGATACTGAAATATAGTAGCTTGTGGGACTGAAAAGTGATTACATGCTACCTTGTGCACTAGTTCTAGTATATACATCTGATTTAGGGGCATTGGTTGGTTAGGATATCGATAATATGGCGGTGGCTATCTATATTTATTGTGAGTACTTGTGGCTGCCTCAATTGTAATATAATCGCAGGTTAGCCGTGATTCTGTGAGGTTTGTGATCTATATGCTTTATATACAGTTATTACCCCTTGTATACATGCTACACCTACTGATAATTGGGGGCATCATGTTATATTTTGGAAAATGTTGTGGTTGTGCTTCAAGACAGGTGTTGGTGGTGAGTTGAGCTATGATATATGTGCGACATATGACTAGTTGTACTTTTTTTGCATGGTATGTGATGTTGTGGGGTTATACCCCGATGTTGGAGCTGTATTAGTTGTAGTTTCGATGTTGGCTGGTGTTATTGACTACATGGAGGCCTGGTAAGGGTCGTATATGGGCTGATGCCATGGGGCAGGTATGTATTCTACTTAACTTTTGTTTGTATACTTGTGTACCTAATGCTACTAAGATATGCTGGTTATGAGACTGCTCGTTGATTATATGCGGTACTATGACTTGGTTCTGGTGTGACTATGACTCCGTTGAGCTGGGTGGTTGTAGATACTTGTCATATAGCCATAGTATCCAAGCTCTACTCTCTTTACCTATGGTTGGATGGATTGTGGCATATTTGGCCCTGTTAGGAATGGTTTAACACTTATGAGTGACATATACACTTCGGGATACTGTTGTTTCTCTAACCTGAGGCTGTGGTATTTGTTGTTATTTGAGGGAGGTGATAATTACGGTTGTTTGTAGGGTTAGATGACTTCTATTAGAGGCACGATATGACTTTGGAAGTTCAGATCTAGATAGACTGGTCGACCGAGTGACTGTTTCGATATCTAGAGTCCTAGATGATGCTCCTCGCACTTCGAGCTCCAATGTCCATGTATGAGAGTTCGAGTCCTGGGTGGCACTCTCCATAGTCTAAGTCCCTGTGGCCACGATTGAGATGCCTATTGATGTTTGGGTTGAGGGCCTTCATTGGCTACATTTTGGGTCTTAGACTCTATTACTTGTTTAGAGAGATTCGGCACAATAATTGCTTTGGGTCTGAGACCCGGTTGATCATAATTAGTGGGTTTCTTTCTCCCGGAGGGGATACGCCCCACCATTACATATGTACATACTTGAATTCGATATCACATTCCGACACAACATTAGAGACTCGGTTGAGATTCGGTACTTTAGGTCGAGGACCCAGTTGTTACATGGCACTTTGGGCCGAGGACCTAAATGACTTCTCATAGATCCACGTGCCTATACACACCCTGATTGTGCGTGGGTGTACCTCTTGGGCTTATGAGGGCTCAGGGGGCGTTCAGGCATAGATATTAGGGCCTTACTTCCACATACAACTGAGCCCTTGATCATGTGATATGGAGAGTTGGGTTCTGTGATGATTCTATTCAGTTCCGTGGTGATTATGTTAGTGAGGTTGTGCGCAGGTGTACCTTTTGGGGTTATGGGGTCCCAGTAGGTGTTCAGTTATAAATATTAGGGCCTTGCGCCTGCGTACAACACTATGTCTCAGTTCATTGACACTTGTGGTAAGGGATGTCTCAGTTCATTGACACTTGTCGTAAGGGCCTACTTAGTTTCTATCCGTCGGTATCATTGTACATGACTTGGGTTGGTTCAATCAGGGTACAATGATTCTCCATACAGGCTTACTCCTTGACCTGGGTTCAGATTTGCTAGCTTTACTGCAGTTTCTACATTCGGCATACTATATTTACTGTATTTCACTCAGTCAGCCGATGATGCCTACTAGGTGCCTGTTATTGGTACTCACCCCTACATTTCTGCATCTTCCCATGGTCCAAGTCCAAGGACTAGCCACGATTACTGAGTTGGGGAATTCGTGAGCTCTCAGGAGACATCGAGGGAGCATAGGTAGCTTAAGATACTTTGTAGTCTCCTTCCCATTGATTATCGTCTTTTATATCAAGATATTGGCCTTGTGCTATGCAGTAGCTTGTATAGGTAGAAGTGTTCTAGGTTATGTATATTATTGTTATGTACGTATATATGCGTGTCTGCTTATGGCTATCGTAGCTCTGTACAGTTGACCTTGAGGTTCCAGGTAGAGTGTGTTGGTTTATTCAGGCATATCTAGTACTGTTGTGACTAGTGATCCAGGTCAAGTACCTTGGAATAGGGAATTTGGCTTGCCTATAGGTGGGGATCTCACAGGCGCCATCATGACCAGGACCAGGTCATGACACCCGACTTGTGAGGCCTGACCCTAGTATATAATCAATGTCACATGCCACGGCTCACGTGGCTCGTCCCCTATTTCTCATTTGTGTTTCATGCTACGGTTCATGTGGCCCATCATGTATATCTCATTTGTGTCACATGCCACAGCTCGTGTGACCCATCCCTTATTTCTCATTAGTGCTTTATCAGTGGTACTCAATCAGAATGCACATCAAGAACATATATATATATATGTGCGTGCGTGCGTGTGTGTGTGTGTGTGTGTGTGTGTGTGTGATGCAATGATAATATGTGCAAGCAAGAGTCCTCTTTATAATAAATACATCATCTCAAGTTAAATATCACAACAAAAAGGCATAATAAAGAGTTTGTTTCAAGCCTACAATCAATTTTCTAACCCAGAAGAGGAACTCAACTACAATATTTCCAACTCCAACAATTAGCCAACATAACACAATCCATAATTTACATTCTCATATCACCAAGGATTCTCAATATTGTACCATAAGTCAACAAGTATCAATCTCATTATTTCACTTTCCAATCATAGATGAAATTTACAATTAATCAAGTTCTCCCAATTTATCAAGTACAACTCAATCAACCACACATATCTAATCATTTCAAGCCATACTTAAAGGAAATATAATGTTCAAGTAAGCTTAACAAAGTTTAGAATTCCACTTGCCTCAACTAGTAGCAAAATCAAGTAATAATTGAAGCTTTTCCCCTTGAATTTTCACCCGAAACATCACAATCTAATCAAATATAGTATCATAATTATATAACGTATCTAATGACACTATAAATCAATTAATTCGGGTGAAAAAGGCAAAATGGTAAAAAAATATCATGCCAAGAAAAGTAGCCAAATCTGAAATTTAGTACATGAAAATGTTTTCCACGTAATAAGGATTCTAGCAGTGAAAACCAATTTGAAAATGGAGTTGAAATGGACTCAAAATCTCAATTTTTAAATCAAAATTCTATATCCAGAAAAATCCCAGAAATTCTCCCATTAAAAGTCTCCAATTTCAAGTTAAAATCATAAATTAATTAATAAAAATTGAAGTAATGGAGTAAAAATTAATTACCCAATAGCCTTGACTCGAAGAATCTTGACGAGATCGTCTAAAATCGAGCTTGAAAATGTAAATGGTGAAAAGTGGCATAACCTGTTCTTTTAAAAATCATTACTGTTCAGGTATCAATTACTCTCCGCAGATAAATTACCATGAATGTAGAGGTCATGTGGAAAATATCCCTCCACGAACACGGGGGTCTCCACTACTCTGTGAACGCGGACCCCTTATCAGCGAACGTGGAGGTTTAAATATTTGACCTCCGTGAACGCGGAGACAATGGCGCGAACATAGAGAACAAGTTATATGGCACTAGATTACAATAAAAAACCAACTATAACACAACACATCAATTCACAACTAGGACCCTTGAAATACATTCAGAACCCTGTGAACACAAATCAAATATGAAACCCTACTTGAAATGACGTTCCAGACTCAATGGAACAGTCATAATTCAATTTCAATGTCTCCTTGACACAAAGTCCACAAAAACTCGTTTAAACTAGTTTAGGACTCAAATACTCAAAATAATCTCGGAAGCTTTAAAAATTGCAGTGAAACCATTTCTAGCATTAGTTTCACCATCCGAAATCACTGAAATTGTTGAAATTTCAATTCAAGCTTTCGAACTTTGAATGTTGACTAAAGTCAAACTAATGATCCAGAATCAACTAAAGATACAACTTTAGGCCTAAAATCTTTGTTTTAACTCAAAATTCAGTTCTATAAGTTCTCCTAGACCATTTCAGTATTTCGGAGCTGATGGAATTGACAGAATTGCATTCGAACACTCGAAACTCAAAATGACCTCAAAACTCAAAATTTTCAAACTTAAACCTTTAAAACCCCTTTCTTTTGCAAACTCCAACTTGTTACAAGATTTTCAAAATTTGACTTTTTAATTCAACCAAAAATGACTTTAAGCAACTTCTAAGAAGGGAAAAATAGTAATTTGACTGAAATTTCCAAAAATGACCTTCAGGGTCATTACAGTTAAATTTTATTTATAAAATAATTTTTTCATTATATGATTACTATATTTAAAATAAATGGTTTTACCCATTAGGTATATACTGGAATACTACATAATTTCGTTATACTCAAATATGTAACCACCTCTTATTTTTGGAGTCCTATAATAAAGGTACCACTTATCTATTTAGCCATTTTATAATGATATGTCTTTTGTAATAAATATATTTGAGTTATAGTGAATGTTTATTATGTAGATTCTTTTAAGAGTTAGGAATCCTACTTGGGGACCAATTATTTCTTACATAGAGAGCAAGTCAGGTTTTTCCTATAAATATAAGGGTTTCCTTCATTGTAATATACATCTGAATATTCTTCAAGAGGAATAAGAAATCTTCTCTCTCCTCTACTTTCTTCTTCTTACTTTATACTTTCATAATACGTTATCAACACGAAGCTGTATCATCTTAAAGATTCAAGGCTAAGGTATTATTTATTCATGTATTTCTTTTTATTGACATTGCTAATCTTACAACACTTTAGTTCATTCCCTTCATAGTTTGGGCAGGAATTACCTTTCATGGGTATTAGATTCTATAGGTCTTGGAGACGTCATTAAGATGAAAATAAAGTATCAAAACAAGACTGTGCTAAAGCTATGATATTCTTGCATCATCATCTTGACGAAATTGTGAAAATTGAATATCTCACCATCAAGGATCCACTTGTTTTGTTGAAAAGCCTAAAAAAGAAAGATATGAATACTTGAAGATGGTCATACATTCAAAAACATGATATGATTGGATAGATCTGAGGCTAAAAGACTATAAGTCTATTTATGAGTACAATTCTGCTACATTCAAAATATTGAATATCTTGGTATCATAAAAAAATGTCTATAGGCAAACATGTGTTTGTATTGGATTAAAATTAGTGTAATTGAGGCACATTCTATAGTAAATCAAAAGATTACTAATTTCAATACTTTTGTTCTTTTAAAGATGGATTTTCTTGTACTGTGAGACCATTATCAACGAAAGTTGAAATTGAGTCCCGTACATTCTTGAAATGTATATATGAGGATGTTTGTGGATCCATTCACACACTTAGTGTGGCATTAAGATATTACATGGTCCTAATAAATGCTTCATCTAGATAGTCTCACATTTGGCTATTTTCATCTTGCAACTTGATATTTGCAAAATTTTGGCGCAAATAATATGATTGTGGGCACATATCATTCACCTTGATAAAAGTGTAGAGTTTTCATCCTAAGCATTTAATGATTATTTTCTATAAATTAGGATTGAATAAAACATGTAAAGATAATTATTTATATGAGTACTAATTTTTTGTTAGTATTAGTTTATTTATTCATATTATTATAGTTCATTATTGAATCAAACTTAATTTGATCTAGATTTATTATATAATTAAATTTATTTGCTTGTTGAAAATACATATACTCTAATATGCATATCTATTGCAGTGATTAATCATGTCAAAATTAATACTAACCACTATTATTGTGACGATAAGTAAATGATTGTGTGGTTATTGATTGAAACACACAAA
The DNA here is from genome assembly GCA_026153255.1 of Solanum medicagineum. Taxonomy (NCBI): domain Eukaryota; kingdom Viridiplantae; phylum Streptophyta; class Magnoliopsida; order Solanales; family Solanaceae; genus Solanum; species Solanum medicagineum. Next base: position 4,960 of record JAPFFP010043367.1, on the reverse strand, counting down.
TAAATATTTATAATTAAGTGGCATTTTATTATTGTGAAGTCGTTAATAAAATATTATACAAATAAAGTTGTGGACAATTTCAAATTATTTTTAGTATGCTTGATTATTATATTGTTGATTAATGGTAAGATGATAGATTCAAGTTCTATCCCACCAAAAAGGCTAAGACATCGGATTAAAGTACCGATGCACCACAATAATAAGATATTGGGTTCAACCTCCATTGATTCATGATCTAAGATCTCTTTATATGAGTAAGGCATTGGGTTCAATTCTTAATGCACCATATTAATGATATAATGATGACTAAAGTAAAATAATGTGCTTTTGGTGAAAAGTTATAAAATATTTTTTATTACAATGCTCCATTCTCCAAAGTGAATGTGGTAGTAGAGCATAATGTCTGAAAGAAGACAAGTGATGAATAATGCACGTGAACATGGAATGAGGTACTAAGCTATCATAAATTGATATGCTAAGATGATTGTATTCTATTCTCTTGAAGAATGAGAACTCTTTGATAAATACTACTGATACAGATCCATGCTTTAAAGTGAATGTGATAGTATTCAATAAAATTTCTCAATATGAATGTACACATTATTGTGATAGGATCATGACTCATCTCTAGAAGAGTGATAGAGTAATTGAGAAGAAATAAATATGAAATTTACTCCCTAAGTAATAAATCTGAAATCTGCTCATGTAATAGTAAATCACAAATTTACTAAAGCAAAATGCATATGTCATGGTAAACTTGGAGTTTACTTAGTAGATATATATTGAAGAAATAAAAGATTCTTCAAGATTGCTTGTTCTCATAATAAGTTGAGTGGGTCAGCTAATGTTGGAACTGAAATCCCTAAATTCTACAAGTATGAAAGATGAATATGGATCTATTTACCGTCATGTGACATTATAAATGGATGCATCTATAAGATGATCACACGTGCATTTATTGTAAACTTGAAGTTTGAATTTCGCAAAAATTATTTGTACAAGAAATTGAGTTAAGAGTAAAACTTCAGAACACATAATGAAGATAATTTATCTTGATAATATTGATAAATATCCAAGCTGATTTACATTAAATGCCTTAGATAAATGATCAATCATTGCATATGAGAGCAAAGCTTCATGCTTTGAAATATGTCAAATTGTGGACAAAAATATGCATCAATCTAATACATTATAATGAAATTCCCCTTAATTGATTCTTGGTCAGAGACCATATAATTTCCACCTAATAATTTTGATATGCGATAGATAATTAATAAATATACCATGATGCATAAAAGATGAATTTTCTAAGGTAAATTGAAATATATGTTAGTTTGTCTAACATAAGGGGGGGGGGGTAATGATAAACTAAGAGTGGAAATGCTCTTATTGAATTTCCCCGAAGGACATAGTTTATGACATGAATGAAACATGCAATTGATCCCAAATAAGATAATTCTTGAAAGGAAAGAAGCAAATGTTCAAAATGGTCATAATAAAGAGGCAATGTGCTATTGAAGAGCTTACGACATAACACTTCATAAAACCTCGTGAGAGGGGCAGCTACCTGAAAATAATGAAGTGATGGAATCTCAACAAGTTATTTTGGATTGTAAAACTGACAAAAGTGATATTTTGTCATTATCTTTAATACAGTATAACACAATATTGTAAAAGATTATGAGGATCAAAATTCTACGGTATATCAAAGTATGCTCTAATTATCAAGTGAAATATAATGATGTATCTTGGTAAGCGCAAAACTTATTTGACTTGCAATCTAGACACTAGAAATGGTCATGAAAGTGTAAAGGGGAGGGGGTTGAATTGAATTTCCTTCGCTTTTCTTCTTTTTAGTCTGCACTTCAGATAGTCAACTAATGAACTGAGTAGTCAACTAAAGCAGTTAAGTAAACAAGCAGGAAAATAAAGTGCGTAAAAAGAAAATTCAACACCAGATGTTTTTATATTGGTTCAGATTCAATGTGAATCCTAGGTCCAGTCCTCTTAGGTTGCAAGGGAGATCTTTTCAAGCCTTTAATGGAGTTGAGGACACAAGAATTTGAACTTAAGAATAACACTCAGATTTTTCTTTCTTTTTTTTATTTTTCTTTTTTCTATTGATACAGACCTCTAAGTTCAATTTTTTTCTTCTTTTCTCTCTCTTTTTCTTTCACAGTAACAAAACTAAAGATTACAAATGATTTTCTAAAGATGAAGAGTATTGAAGAAAGGCTTTGAAATGTAGTAGCCTTGTATGACTTGTGAGATATCCAAATGCATCTTTTATATTGAGAAGATGATATCCCAAGGGATTTGATTCTTGGATTGAGGCAGTGATGGATCCTCTTTCCAAGAATAAGGGTAAGACAAAGGAATGACGATCTTCATGCAATCTCAGATTCTTCTCAATCGTATAGATCCTTCCTATCATCTTCCTGATTCCTCTTGATTGTGTATATCCTTTTTGATTGATAATCTTCCTGATTATTTGCAATGGAAATATGGTATTGATGGGAAAAGATCTGTGATTGATCTGTTTCGATATCTTTTCCTTTTTATTCTTTTAGATCTCCTTGATCGACTTCGTCAGATTTAAGATAGATTTCCCAGTTGTAGTTTTCCTTTTTCCTTTCCATTAAAGTTGTTTCCTCTTTTTGTGGTTTCTTGAAAATAGTCATCATTCAAAACAGATTAGCACTAACAATCTCCCTCTTTTTGATGATGACAAAATTTGATTATATAGTCTACTTCCCTGAGTATAGTTGACTGTACTTCCCTGAGTATAGTTGACTGCTTAAGTTGCTCCCCTGAGTAGCTACCTGTTAGTTGACTGGTTCCTTTCATTGCTCCCCCTGATTTGATACCTACTAGATGACTTGCTAGTAAAACACCAAAAGGCAACAGTAGAAAACAACATACCAAAACAATAGGCACAGAGTAATAATGCAACTACATAGTATAATATTTCTCCCCCTTTTGACATCAGCAAAAAGGAGGAACGTACTAATAATAGAGCAAGCAAAACAGATAAGATAGTCTAAGCATAGTTCCTTTAACAACAGTCCAAAACATACAATGACTACTTAGCCACGAGGCCTAAGAAAATATGACTAAGTGTTCACAATAGAGGTCTTCAGGTTTTCGAACAAGGTTGTCAGAGAGGTTGAGAGTTCATCTGAACTAGTTTGAACTGTTTGAGAAAATTTTGTAGCCTCCTTGATGACCTGGTCTAGCTTCAGACGAATCTTAGCAACATCAATACCTATATCCTTGGTGAGAGAGCGAATCTTTTCAACAGAGTCAGAGATAGAGTCAAATTTGTAGTGACTAGAGAGAAGCAGATCCTAAAGGACTTCAAACTTTTCATCTATCCCAAAGATTTTACAAAGAATTTCTTTAAGAAGCTTGGAGTCCAAAGGGGTGGTAAGAGCGTGTATAGGAGGAGAGGGTTCATAAGGAGAAGTAGGACTAGTATTATCAGACTTGAGAACCCAAGAGTCGTTTGAAAGAACATACTCGATGTTGTCAAAAGCCCTAGAATTGTAAAACTGATTAATAGCTACAGATGGAATGTCCGTAAGGAAAACAAAGTTAGTTTCCAAGATACGAGATATAATCATCCCATAAGGGAGACTGGGGGGATCGATGATGGAGTCGATCATGTAGTTGAGAATAAAGGCAGAAAGCTTGAACCTTTTCTTTGAAAAAAGGCAGTAAGTGCAGAAAGTATCTCAAACAGATAGAGAGGAGAAAGAACCCGCTCTTGGAAGAGGAGTGGTTGCAACAACATGTGCAATAACATGGGCTTCAAATGAGATATCTTTGGGACCAAGGGTTGAGGGACAAGGTCTAGAGGGGTTGGAAGAAAGTGCCAGTTTGGCTTCTTCAAAAGACAGATCAAACTTAGAGACCAAGTATTTTTAATGGAGCCATAGAAACCAGAGCAATTGATTTCAAGAATTTCATCAAGAATATCACAGTCCAAGAAGATTCTCTTACCTAGAACCAAGATTTCCACTTTAGGAGAGGAAGAAAATACTTTAGCCCAACCTTGGTATTAAAAAACTTCTTAATAGGACAGTGAAGAGTCATCAGAACATCAAGATCAACAGTGCGGCCATACACGATGGTCTTAGTCCTTAGGGATTGAAAAAGGATTTCATTGGAAGAGTACCAAAACTCAATTTTCAAATCAAGAGATTTTTCAAAGTCAAACCACAATTTCTTTGTCTGATCACTGGAGAGATGAAGAGGCGCAGGATGTTTAAGAGATGATGTAGGATAGGAGTTGGAAGATGGAGGATATGAAGGGGTGGAAGAGCTTTTAGAATCAATGGGAATAGGGGAATGGGCAATGCCCATCCGTTTGAACCTTGAACTCTTCCGAGGAGGCATGGAAGTTTCAGTGGAGAAAGGAGACTGAAGAGAAAGAACTAAAGAGGGGTTTTTAATAGTTTGAAAGAAGGGGAAGAAGAAGAAGGAAAGAAGAAGAAAAAAAGCTAAAACAATGGGGCATGAAAGGAAAGGAGCGTTTGTCACACGAAAAGAAAAATGGAAAATCCAAACGCCAGCTGTCAAATTAAGTGCATCACATTAAATGAAGTATCAATAATCATGCAGAAAAAGGAATAGAATCAATTTCTCATTAAATGCAACTCATAATTACCGGAGAAGAACCAAATATAAAAATTAAACAGTTAATATATCCAAAAATATCCAACAGAAAACTAAACCGGTTTGGAAACAATATGTAGAAGATTTCTAAGATAGCAAAATCTTTCTTCGAGAAGAGGTTTTGTAGAAATGTCTACCAATTTTATGCACCGGGCATTTGATGCTCAATCTTTACTTGTTGGCAGTTAGGACACCGGGTGACAAATTCCGCTATATCTTTCTTCATGCCATCCCACCAGTACAAACATTTAAGATCATGATACATTTTTGTTGAACCTGGATG
>JAPFFP010043366.1:0-13306 GCA_026153255.1 Solanum medicagineum | reverse complement strand
CTATCATTCCCTAGCATTATTTCATCTACCTTTACATTTTCACCCACTAAAATTCCTCATAAATTGAAATATGCTCCGCGAGGCTTCTATGTTCATGTTATTTCATTTCAGATTTGCTTTTAGTTCTGGTTACTTGGGGCCTATCTCAGTAGCCCTTTCAGACAGTTTAGTAGAGGTTCCATAGACCATGTATAAGTATTTCAGTTTCTAGTTCATTCAGACATTGCTTAAAAGTTTTCGTATTCAGCTTATGCAGACAATTTTAGATCATCTTATTGCGATTATGATTTTTTTTCACTATTGTGAGTCTTCCGCTGAGTAAGTAGCTATGCAAAGTGGTTTGCTTGGGACCAGAAATGGTTTTCGGGTGTCGACCACGTCCAGGATGTAGGCTCCGGGTGTGACAAACTTGGTATCAGAGCCCAGAGTTCAAGAGTCCTAGGGAGTCTATGGAACCGTGTCTAGTAGAGTTCGTATTATGGGTGTGAAGCGTGCCACATCTACAATAGGGAGGCTACTGGACATTAGTAAGTGTCATCATTACTTGTCATTCCTTGTCGCGTGCTTCAGAGTATATCTCTGTGAAGTCCATTCTAACTCGTGCGTTTGCGCCGTGTTTTCAGATCATGCCCCCTCGCAGAGCTAACGGACCAGTAAGGGGCAGAGGACGCGCAGCCAGAAGAAATGGGAATCAGCCGGGCCGAATTCCTGAGGAACCTAGAGGTCCACAGGCACAACAGGTAGACATTACTAATGTTGAGCTTCGCCAGGCCATTCATACTTTGGCTTAGGTAATCGCTACTCAGGGAGGTCGCCAAGGAGATGGCAGGAATGATGGGGCGGATACCGCCAGAATTAGAGAGTTTCTGAGAATGAACCCACCAGAGTTCACGGGATCTGAGGTGAAGGAGGATCCTGAGAATTTTATTGAGGAGCTTCAGAAGGTGTTTCAGGTGATGCGTATAGCTTATGCTGAGTGGGTTGAGTTGGCTGCCTATCAGCTTAAGGGAGTAGCTAGACTCTGGTTTGACCAGTGGAAAGGGAGTAAGGCAGCTAGGGCTCCAGCTATTACTTGCACAGTGTTTGAGGAGGCCTTCCTGGGATAGTACTTTCCCAGGGAAATGAGGCAAGCTAAGGTAAGAGAGTTTCTGAACTTGAAGCAGGAGAATATGAGTGTACAGGAGTACCGCCTCAAGTTTACTCAGTTGTCCCGTTACACTCCAGCTATGGTGGCAGATATACGTACTAAGATGGATCTCTTCGTGTCCGGACTCTCTCGAATGACTAAGAGAGAGGACAGGAATGCGATGTTGATTGGTAATATGGATATAGCCCGCTTGATGACATATGTGCAGCAGGTAGAGGAGAAGAAGATGTAAGACACGGAAGAGTTTAGGAGTAAAAGGGCAAAGACATCAAGCCAGGAGTCGGGCAAGAGAGGGACTAGGGGTGGAGGTCACTCATCTTTCCAGTCTAAGACAGTCAGGCCAGCACCATCATCTGCTAGTGCACCTGCATCGATGGTCAGAAATGAGCAGGGATCATAGCACCGCAGGTTTCCGGGCAGCTAGTCACAAGGTAGCATAGCTCAAGGATCAAACCACTATCCTACTTGTGGAAAGTGTGGTCAGTCTCACCCCCGAGAGTGCTTTGTGGGCACAAATGGTTGCTTCAAATATGGTCAGGTGGGGCATTTCTTGAAAGACTGTCCTATGGGGAAGCAGAATATGAGAGATACCATATCACAGACAGTCTCATCAGCCCCGCAGGGTAAGCCACCTCACAGGGGTACTACAACAGGGACAAGCGGGTGCACAAACTGCTTATATGCCATAGGTATTAGACAGGAGCAGGATAACTCACCAGATGTTGTTACGGGTATGCTCAAAATCTTTACTTATGATGTCTATGCATTGGTAGACCCAGGAGCCACATTGTCATTTGTAACCCCATATGTAGCTATGAAGTTGGGGTCAACCCAGAGTGTCTTCTTGAGCCTTTCAGTGTTCCTACTCCTACTGGAGAGTCTATTTTAGCCCAAAGAATCTATAGGGGTTGTCCAGTCTCTGTTCATCATAAGACTATTGTAGCTGATTTGGTGGAGTTAGATATGGTAGAGTTTGATGTCATCCTAGGCATGGATTGGCAGAAAGAGTAGAATTGGAGTATGTAGCAACTAAATCAAAAATATGCTCTATCGACCTTATTTTTATCTGATTCTAGCTAAATTAGTTTTACTTGGGTCCGACTTTGTGCAGAGAATTTGATGAAGGCCTATTACAGCGAATATCTGAAGTTGCTTATGAAGATGATATTAAGCAAGTTCCTTCTGCTCCCGATGTTAGCAACTATTTGATTTCGGAGGTTGGTGAGAATGACATCTAAAAGTTTCCATTTCTCTTTAATGACAAATCTTAGCTTTTTGTGATTATCTCCACTATATGGATGATAATTTTTGTGCCTATTAACAAAAAAATTATGAATATTTATGAGAGAATCTATTATTTGCTGGTCAGGATGATCCTTCAGCTGTAAACGGGAAAAAAGATCCACTAGGATTTGATGCAATGGCTGATAGTGAGGTCGAAAGGAGACTAAAGGTATAATATTGTTATGTTTGAGTCTTATACTCGGTTTTGGTATGTGTATCTACACTTTTCATAAGATTCTGAAGTGCTGGATGTAGTTATTCTGCTCTCTGTTGATAATTCATTCCTTTGTACAATTTATTTTTGCTTCTAGCTTGTAGAGGAACTCCTGTCTTCTGACAAATCTTGTAGCATAATATTTAGTTACCTTGACCTTTCAGGAAGCAATGTTGGCTTCGAAAAGTGTTCCTTCGCAAATGACAAATTTGGATCCAAGACTTGCGCCAGCTCTCCAGTATCCTGTCTCACCTGTTATTTCACAACCAATCATTCAAAGCCCTGTGGTGCCTTTTCCTGCTCAGCATCTCCTCAAGTGACTTCTGTATTTAAATCATCAGTGACTCAAATAAGTCCACAGGACACAAGCTTGCAAAGTTCTCCTGCCAGGGAAGATGTGAGGTACCAGAATCTGAATTAGATCTTGATATAAGGAGGAGATTACTTGTATTGCAACATGGTCTAGACACGAGAGATCAAGTATCCAGTGAACCGAAGTTTCCTCTGGGGACTCCATTTACAAGTATCTGTGCAGCCATATGGTTGGTTTCCAGTTGAGGAAGAGATGAGCACTAGGCAACTTAATCGAGCATTACCTCCTAAGGGATTTCCTTTAAATTCAGAGTCTATGCATATTAACAAACATTGGCCTCCTCATCCACCTTTTCTTACCAAAATGGAGACTTCTTTGCCACCTGACAGAGTTCTTTTTGAGAACAAGAGGCTGCCAAAAGAGGTGAATTATCTATTTGTCAATGCCCATAGCTTTGAAATTTCTTTTATCGTGAGGTACTTATGGCCGAACTGTTTTGTGGTTTCTTCCCGTTTTACTTTCCAGTTAATCCCCTGGGATGACAGGATTAGATTTTCCCAATCACAACCTAGCTTTCGTCTGCCAGGTATAGTCATGAACCATGCTTTTGAGAACTGTCATGTAAAAGTTTTTTCAAGTATTTTGACTCTAACTTAGATAGCTTCTGATTGGTATATACGTTGGATGAAGACTTGTTTCTTTCTTTTCACTTTCCCTTTAAGTTGATATCTGAAAGCTTGTCAAGTAGTGGAAATTTGCAGTAATAGATGTTGTTATTCAATAACCATTGTCAGAACTCAGAAGTGGAAATTACTGGAAATAGGACAAATGGGTGGCTACTCTACAGATTACAATTTTAGTGGAGTTACACACAGAGAGAAACAAAACTAAGCAGTATGGGCTCATGCTGAGTGCTTTGGTTTAGCCTCGGCCTCCTCCCAGATTTTTTTGCTTTTGGGTTCTACTGATATCATGTTAGCTTGTGCCTTGTACCTAACTAAACGGCTTAATCCAAAGTTTGAAAGAAACATATACCACATGAATGATTTTAATGGCACATAAATTAATGGATTTGTAGTTTCAAGAGAAGAAGTGTTGTATTTGCAGTTAATACTTATGGCATATCACTTGGAACTAAATTGCAATAGTGCACCCGCTGTCATAGAGGTTTCCACAATCATATGCAACTTAATCATTCTTCTTGTATGTATTCTGTCCTTATAATCCTAACAAAGTCACATATCTAGAGATATTGCTCTAAATTGAATTAACCATTGTCTTTCTTTATGAAGTTCTGGTTGCTGCCTTTGTTTGATGATCTAGCTTCATTGCTGGTTCATTTTAGGTAAACTTATCAAAGGAATGTGTCATGAGTAGTTGTGTGAAGCCAAAAGAACAGACAGAGGCCAATCCAGTTATGCTTCTTCATGGTTTTGATAGATATGGCTCACGCTAAGCTAATAGTTTTGATCACTTGCTCGTGTCGTGCTCCTCCTTTTCATTACACCTCATTGTCAGCTCATCTTTAGAGTGGAGGTACAACACTTCCAATGCTTGAGAAAGCTGGACTGGAGACATGGGCAGTTGCTATCCTTGGATGGAGTTTCTCTGGTTTAAGTATGTTGTCTTATTCTAGCTCTTCCTCGATTTTTTATTTTTCCAAAAAAAAATTTGCTACCAAAATAGAAGATTTGCTCATGGTTTGTATCTTTTTGTTTCATGTGATATTCAAGAAAGGCTTCCATTGTGTGATAAAGCTGCCAAGCGTGATCATCTTTACCAGGGACTACATGTTGTTTAATTATAGGTTCTCTCACTCCTAATTATTTAGATTAGATATCATTTAATGAATTTTTAAATTCTGGATATAGGTAATTAACTCTTCTGTGTTGTAGTCAGGTTAGGTGCTGGTGGGGATGAGGCTAGAATTTGGGCTGGTACCGATGCATGTTGTACCGACAAAAATTTGCACTAGCTAAATCTGTTTCAAGTGTGTCGAGACACCCCTAAACTAATAAGTTTTTTTTGACATAACATTTCAGGTACTTGCTGTGATGTTTAGTTCTAGAAGTGTATTGATTTGACTTCATTAATTGTTTGATCATTTGATTTCCTTCTTAACTATGTTTTCTATGCTCGCCATTGTACTAAAACTTTGATAAAAAACTTTACCTTCATGTTTTGATGAAATCAAATTTATGTGATGTTTGCATAGTTGATGTCATTATCTTTTGAATTTTATTAATCTATAGTGGTATCTGATGTTGTTTCTGCCGTTGATGCAACACTCGACTTGATTAGTCTGTGCCGTTGATGCAACACTTGACTTGATTAGTTTGTCTTTGTTAGTTAAGCTATCTTAGAGTATGTGAGGCAACACAGATGTAATCTGGCCTTTGATAATGAAAGTATTATTTTGAAAGTTTACATTGGTTATTTCTACAAGATCATGATATGCTTCTTAGCTTAGGAGAACACTGTCCACGTATTTGAATATAATACATGACTAATTCCATTTTTGGGCTTCCTTTCGAATTTCTTTTGGAGCTCTGATCATCTTTGATATTTCCATCTGATATGCTCTGAGTTACTACTTGTATATCTGTTGATATGTGTTAATATCCACTGTTTGGGGTCGCTCTTTTGAACCTTTTTTTTTTCCTTTTGAGACAGTCATGTTTCGGTCCACGAGAATTCTTCTAGATATTAGATGTGAACATTTCTACTTCATTCAGTTCTGCTCGGTGGTTTGGTAGATAAATTTGCCAGATGAATGAGTGAATGTGGAAGTTGTTTCAAGTAATTGAATTCTTTGCTTTTCTCATTTCTATTTTGAATGTAGAAGTTGTTTCAAGTAATTGAATATCTCAGTATGATAAGTTTAGGTGACTTACTACACCTTGAATAAAGTAAATAATATTTTTCTACTTCTGCAGAGAACTGTTATATTTGTCTTCTTTCTTCCTGCATCCTGTGATAATCAAATTTACATACTGTCATCTGGAATTTATATTTAATAATAATTGTTCCATTTTTATGATTACCTAAAAGTTGTACCGTCTTTAGTTGATATTATAAGCAAATAGAAATAAATGTAAACAATGACATCGTAATACCTTACTTTTTTGGATATATTGTTCTCACTTTTTGGTACTTGCATATGCTACATTTAGGGCAAGGGTCTTTTAGAAATAGCATCTCTAGCTCCATGAGGCGATCTTAAGCTCTGTATATATCGTATCCTTCAGACAATGAGACAATCTTAAGGTCTGTCAATATTGTACCCTTCAGACAACACTTGTAGGATTTTGGGTATCAAGAAAGAGAGAGTCAAATGAAGTTTAAGAAGGAAGAAATTTTGCAGATCAACGGTGAGAGGAGTAAAGAACAAGAGGAGAAGAATGATCAATGGCACCGTATGGAGAGGAGCAGCAGTAAGTACTCCTAAACGAGAAGACAAGAAGCCCGAGATGAAAGCTATAGATATCTTTGATTAAAAGAAAAAAAGTTGAAGATCAAGTTTTTGATCAAAGTTCTCTGTCAATAATGTTTGGTTTTTATGTCTTTTTTTTTAAGTATTTTGGTTTGTTATGTGAGTTGAAGATCAAGTATTTGACGAAAGTCCTTTGTCAATAATGTTTGGTTTTCTATGTCTTTCTCTTATGTTGTTTGGTTTGTCACGTGTCTATGTAATATTGTGTGTGATATCGATATTTTATTTTTAATTTAAATTTAAATGTAGTAGATAATTGATTAAAAATGATGCAGATAGAAATTGATCACACCATGAAAAAATACATTTATTGCTACATTTTTTTGTCTACTTTGTAAATAATATATTAATGTAACGTAATTATCTCATTTCAACATTTAATACTATGACATTCACATGTATATATGATCAATATATTTGACAGTTAAACTATGTTTAATAATTTGATCATTAATATTGCACAATTTTAGGTTTCTATAAAAATTTAATGTTGGGCCGTGTTAACACGGGTCATAATAATCTAGTGTGTGTGTGTGTGTATATATATATATATATATATATATAAATAGTTCTTCATTTAAATGTATAATCATGTTTGCACTTTATTTGATTTTAAATATATTATTTAAATATTAAGTTTGATTTAAATTTGAAGTTGTCAAACTAAATTTTAATTTAACCAAAAAGTATTCTTAATCCAATATATGTATATTTACATTATAACATTATTTTATTTTAACGTTAATAAAGATAAAATTAATTAATTATAGTATATTACTTATTTTATTTTTCAAGCTAACTTTATATTATTGTTTTTTTTGTCTAGCTAAGAATGAAAAACTAATTTCGTTTTAACAACTTATCTCCTTTTTATATTAATAAATATCATAAAAATACTATATTTGGGGAATTTGAGTTTTTACAAATATTATATTTATGAAAAACATTAATAAAAAATAGTTTTAAATACAAAAAATGGATTATTACACTAAATATGTTTGAACCCATTATAACTTATTAGTTATTAGCAATTTGATAAACAAATAAATTTAAATATAGACTAATAAAAAATGATAAAAAAAACAAATGCAAGCTCAAAATACACTTATGATTTGAATGTTATTTTTTAATTACATTGATGTAAATGATAGAAGTACTTAGTAACGATCACTACTAAAAAATTTAAATTTAGCACCAGATAAGTTTTGTGGCTAAACAGTAAGATACATCGCTAAACCCATATAGCAACGAATTTATATTAGCTAGTAACAATTAGCGATGAAGTAGAGATGAAGTTAATAGCTAATTTCATATTTTTTTTAGAAGTGTAGATATTATTCTACATGAAAAATAAATAAATAAATATCAATTAAGATATTACATGCCGAACTTCATGTTTGCGTTTTTTGGTTCTTATTTCTACTTGAACAATAAATTTAAAATATTGATCTCTGAAATAGTAACGCACAATGAATTGTGGTTATTATATAATTGAATTCAATCTAATAAATAGATTAACTTTGATTCTTAATAAATTCATGTCATTATATAGTGGTAAAAAATAAATTAAATGATAGATCACAAAAGTTTAACAGTATAAAAGTGATTTTTCAAATAATTAATGTCAACAAAATATAGGTCAAATTACTATATAATATATTTTATAAATATTTTCTTAAATAGGAAAAATAATAAAACATATTGGACTCATTTACGGGGGCCTTATATTATCTAGTGTGTGTGTGTGTGTGTGTGTGTGTAAGATTGGAATATTCACATAAATAATACATTATATATCTAATATTATACTTTTGTCATGCCCCTGGAGGGTACCCTAGACGTAATCGGCACCTAGAGACTATTGCTACTCCCCAAGCGAACCACTTGGTCTCATCACATTTATTCAGTCAACAATCTTATTAATCAGTGGAAGATAAAGGATAATAAATGGGAACATCTCATCTTCTAGTCTCAAAATAATAATATAATGAAAGGCTAGTAGAAAGAAACTAGCTCACAAGTCTCAACATCAACATTCGACTCTAGTCTATGAAGCCTCTATCACTATCAAGCGGTATCAATGACAGACCAATGGCTACTTCAATCAAAATAAAGCTAATCAATCTAACTTTAAAGCAAGATGAAATAAATATAATGAATCCTCTAAAGTAGGGGAGGCTCACCAATCAGCTGAATGTCTCAAATCCTCAACGATTCGCCTGCTGACGATCTCCAGATCTTGTATCTACATCATGAAATGATATAGTCTCAAAGGGGGACATCAGTACGTGAAATGTACTGGTATGTAAAGTAGCTGAGTGAAACCGAAACAGGTAGAATAATATAGAAACAATATCAACTCAATATAGAAATCAATTAACACGTCAAATGTCTATCTAAAGAAAGAATAAAGAGTAGATAAGTGACCCATTAACCAATCAACTCATCAATCAAATTAGACTCATCTTAGAGGGACTCATCTCAAAGGAACTCAACTCAACTCATCTCATCACATCTCATCTTATCTCGACTCAAATTACTTATTTGGGAACTTTCTGGAAGTTTCTCTTAACCGACAACAACCACTTATGAGACAGGGGTTATACAACAATCACACTGATGTTGCCATAGTCATTCCGTACTTTCCAGGCAGAGAACGAATATGATCTACAAAGGAATCTGAACTAAGCCATCCTCTATTATTTCAGGGATGTAAAATTGAGAGGGGACCATGAGATATAATGTTTAATCCTCTCCTACACTAGGCCAGCGTGGGTAATGAGTGCAAGTGAGACTTACTCTTATTCATTTCAGTGCACGATACTCCTTCCAAAACTCAATGCTCATAAGACTCCTCATCACCATCTCAAGTAGCCTCATGGAGGCACTAATCATCTCAATTGGTCTCATGGAGACACTCATCATCTCAATTAGTCTTATGGAGACTCTTATCATTTCGTCAACTCAAATTCAAGGGGTCCTCTATTATTTCAGTGACTTTAACTCATCTCAACGAACTCAATTCTCATTCAAGAACTCATGGGCTCAGATCATCACTTTAAAAAAGTCGTTTAGATGGAACATCAAAAACTCAATTATGAAGACTCATAGGATCATCAAGCTCAATTAACTCAACCTCATACTCACATCAAGATTTTCGTCAACATACTGAAGTCAAGGCTATAGACTCTATCCCTAGGTTCATTCATTCATGCTTTCAAAAGTTAACATATAGGGTTTATACAATATCTCATGAAAAATAATCAATTCAAGAAAACAGGTTTATGATGATCATCAACATATGAAAATACATGTAATAGATATAATTTTCAAGAAAATAATCAAGAACGTACTTCGAGAAACATATATGGGGACTCATGGACTCTCAACTCATCTATGACCATCTATGGGGCACATGTGAGAACAATCACATGCTTTCGTTTAGCCTTACATACTTGGGATGAAGCTTTAATGATTAATCTTCAAGAATCCTCTTTGAATTTCCCCCAATCAAGCTTCTCTCTTCTTATCTGTCAAGCCCTAATCTTTCAATTGTTTAGAAAAGGACTTAGAATGGGGTTTAAGACCCTATTTATGCTTCAAAATGATCTAATTTGATCGTGATTTGAGTTAAGAAGGGGTTGAAAATTGATCGGAATGCCCCTCAAATTAAAGGAAAAAAATTTTCAACTTCGGAATACCCAGTCCGCGACGCAGACTGGGCGACATTAGTTTATTTTTTGACTGAAAACTCAAAAAGGGGTTGAAAAACTATTCTTCTATGAAATACACATAAAACGCATTTCATGAATGTGATTTATGTGTAATTATTCATAAATCACTTTTAGATCAATTTTTTCAATTTCCGTCTAAAATATTAAAAAAATATGTAAGTATAGGTCCGTGTCCCAGGCGTGTCGCGCCTTAGGCACGCACCGACACTCTTTCGAAATTAATTACGAAAGATCGCTCTAAAATCCGATCGAGACCATTTTCCTACTCAATTTTTTGTGCTAATCGCATATCTTGTCTCGGATTTTTCCCTAGAGCTTGGGAAGACGCGTTATGCGCAAGATTCCATTCTAAGGGAATTTCGGTAATTTTATCGAGTGTTACATCATCTTCCCCTTGGGATCATTCATCCTCGAATGATGAGTAAAGGTGGATATCAAGGCACGAATAGACTCAAAACTCATCTCCTCATTCACATCTATCAATCAAACTCTCAATTCTATCTCAATCAACAATGAACTCTATTCGAACTCAAGCATAGACAATCGACTCAGGAAAAGACAATCAATTTAGTTAAAGGTAAGGAAATTACCTTTAATGTTCTCATCATCAGGCAGAATTAACGATCAAGACTCCTTTCAATATTCAATCAATCAATTTGAATAGTTGCAAGTTAGTCAAAATAGACAAATCGGTTCAGATCAAGAGTAGAGATACTCCTTTAGATATTTTCACCATCAAGAACGAATGGAACATCGAAACTCAATCAATTTGAAATGTTTAAACACTTTGACAATCAACCTTTCAAATTCAAGAAGGAAACCATCAACTCTAATGGAGAATGGGACCATCGATACATAAGGATTTACGTACAACTCTCAAGCTTAGCACCTATCTCAATTGTGCTTCCTTTCATGACAATCTACTCTATCAACTTAAGCTTATAGCTCCTATTTAACTCTCTACCTTTTCACATCCTCTTATTTCATTCAAGCCTACTTCTGAGCTTCAAGGTGCTACCCTTAAGACGATCATATTCATACAAAGCTAATCCTCAATACTTAGCTCTATACTTCCACATGGGCTTTCATTAAAAGATCACTAGTCCTCTTCACTAGTTCACTATCATGAAGTCTTCGATAGTCTGTCATTAATACTCGAATAACAATAACCACGCATTCAAGCCTATCACTCTGACCACTTCAACTCTATCTTAGAATTTTCAAGCCTACTTAGCACCTCTACTTCCTCCACTCAATGAGCTCCCACTCAAAGACACACCATCATACTCTTACCTATCTGTTGCACTTAACAAAGTCTCATCTCTCTCCTCCTCCCTATATCTACATGACACAAGTACAACACCAATGTCACAATAAGGATACGTTCACTCCTCCTCATCTACCCTCATTCTCCGTCTACTACTATCAGTATCACTATTTGGACCAAGGGGAACTCGTCATCTCTACATCCCACCATCATCAATGGTATAACAAGCCGAAGGTCACTGCATGCGTAAGATAACATCAGAATGAAGAACTCTCACTCTCTCCCATGAACCATCACTTCTCTATTATCATCGACATTTTTATCAAGATATGGGAAGACAGGATCACTCAAAGAACTTTGAACGACGATCATTAGCACGATTCAATTGAAAATCTTATTTGAGAACATTCATAATGAAGTACAATCTCTCTAGTCTATCAGGACTCATTCTGAGTTCACAGAACTATATGTAGTGTAAAACTTAGGTTGCATCTCATTCAACATAGGGGTGGAACCACTTATCCATGGGGTAAGATCAAAGTTAATGAATGAATTCATCGCTTCATCCTCACAATTCAACATGAATAACAATTAACAAAAAATGGTATATGGGACTAGGCCATGGGCATGGCAGTCATATACCAGATGGGAATAGAGTATCATCTTCACTAAAGTATAAGAAATATACTAGATGGCAAAAATTGATGCCTCATCCAAATCAACCTATCACCATCGAACACTCAAGATCTACTTCGATCTATCACATCACCATCTCCCCCTAGCTAAAGGGTTATATCTCAAGTTTTGCAAATCAATTCCCTCTACTAGGCTATAAGCATATATCTCTACATGATCGGGGAATTATTATTCACAATAATAGGCGTCTTAATTTCTTCTATCATTCTATAGTCGCATAAATAAGCCAATAAGACTCTCTTCAAGGATACCACTCTTAGTTTCCTCTTGTCTCTATGGAAATCTCTCTTTATATTTGCTGCTCTTAATGGCGTACATAACCACTTTTCATAGCTCTTACAATCTAGCCTCTTCTTTTCACCTGGTAATGCTCAACTCTTGTACTCCCATAAATTTAATTGTGTAAAACTTAGACTATCATGGAAAAACTAATCCTCATCTATCCATAAGCCCCAGTTAATTGCTCGGGATGACAAGGGATGCTTACATCAGCCTACTCCACATTGACAACTCAAATATACTATTTAGATTCTTATAGTAGTCATAGCTTAGAGCTTCACATATCTTTAGACAATCATAGGTACACATCTCAAGTTTCTTCTTATCTATTGAGCTATCCTCGTCTCACTTAAGGGGCACTTGTACTCTGCCCATAGCATCACCTTCCTTACAACTTCGTACCACTCACCTATTTCAGTCATATCTTCTTATCTGACTAAGACTCATAAATCAATAAATCTCATGAACTCTCCCTTAAAATTCATAAGCCTAGTTTTGATCTATCACTTCAAAGGTGCTCTGTTTCCCCCTATTCAACATCTAAGTTTCACCCTCAATAGTATGAATACTACAACGCATCAGCATAAACTTTCTTCTAGTTTGGGCACGCTCTATCACATCCTGACACTAACTCTCTCTCTCTCTCTCTATACCTCATCATAACAATCATAGGGTACTCATCACTTTTTTTTATCAAACTTATGGAAATCAACTCATCGTCTCATTACTTACCTAATAGGTATATATATATATATATATATATATATATATATATATATATATATATATAATTACAAGCCCCAAATCAAATATAACTTACACTATGTTGACTTTTTTTTCTAGCGTTATCATTCTCGCTCTGGAGTGACAGCTCTACTC
>JAPFFP010043365.1:0-35977 GCA_026153255.1 Solanum medicagineum | reverse complement strand
AGAAGGCAACTCCAATCATAAGCAACTTTCCCAATCCTCTTCACAATTTGATAAGGGATGATATATCAAGGACTTAGCTTTTCCTTCTTTCTAAGTTGCATGACACCCTTCATGGGTGACACCTTCAAATATACCCAGTCATCCACTTCAAACTCTAAGTCTCTCCTTCTCACATCAATGTAAGATTTTTGGTGGCTCTGCGCAGTCTTCAACTTCTGTTTAATAACTTTTACCTTCTCCATAGACTGGTGAACAAGATCAGGTCCAATTAATTCAGCTTCAGCAACTTCAAACTACCTTATCATTGATCTACATCTTCTTTAATACAAAGCTTCATAGGGAGCCATTTGAATACTTTCATGATAACTATTGTTATATACAAATTCAATAAGATATAAATGATCATCCCAATTATCTTTGAAGTCAAGGACATAAGCACTTAGCATATCCATCGATGTTTGTATTATGTGCTTTGCTTGGCCATCTGTCTGGAGATGAAAGGTTGTACTAAGATTCACCTTAAAACCCTATCCTTTTTTAAAAGACCTCCGAATTTGGGATGTAAATTGAGTTCCTCTATTTAAGATGATATACAAGGGAACTCCATGTAACCTCACAATCTTGCAAATGTATAATCTGGCATAATCCTCTACAGTGTCAGTCATCTTCACTGCCAAGAAGTGAGCTAATTTGGTCATCCTATCAACAATCACCCATATTGAATCATGCTGCTTTTGGGACCTCGGGAAACCTGTGATGAAGTCCATTCAACAATATTCTTCTTTATTCCACTCCACCAATAGACTTCTCTCAAATCATGGTATATCTTTGTAGAGCAAGGGTGGATGGAATACCTAGAACTGTAGGCTTCAATAACAATCCTATCTTAAACACCATTAACATAAGGAACGCACAATCTACTCTGGGATCTTAGCACCCTATCTCACCATTTGGAGAAAACCATTACTTTCAGTTTATGGACAACTTTCTTCAGTTGCAAAAGGACAGTATCTTGGTCTTGCTTCTCTTTCAACTCTACTACTAGAGATAATGCAGACCCATTCTTAGCATTAATTCCACCTTTGTTGGACTCCTCAAATTATACTCCCAATCAGGCCAATTGATGCACTTCCTTGGTCTATGTTTTCTTTCCCTCCCCAACGTTGGTTGTACTATCCATAAATAACCTACTAAGACCATCAGCAACAACGTTAGCTTTATCTAGGTGGCAGAGAATGTTCATTAATACTTGAGTAACTTCAGTCATCTCCTTTGCCTCAGGTTAAACTCTTTCTGATTAAAGATATATTGAACGCTCTTGTGGTCAGTGAACACATCCACATGCACTTCATATAAGTAGTGACAACAAACCTTAAGTGCAAATACAACAACTGCCAACTCAAGATCATGGGTTGGATAGTTCTTCTTATGAACTTAAGTTTTATAGAAGTTTAAGATAACACTTTACCCCTTTGCATCAACACAAAACCCAATCCAACTCTAGAAACATCACAATAGATCACAAAATTTTTTGTTCCATCAGGCGAAGTCAAAACTAGAGCAGTAGTCTACTTGGTCTTTAATTTTTGGAAAATCTCCTTACAAGCATCAGACCATTGGTACTTAGCCTTGTTTTGGGTCAGATTAGTCAATGGAGATGATATGGATGAGAATCCCTCTACAAATCTACGGTAATAGCTCGCCAAACCCAAGAAGCTTATGTGGGTCTGGGCCAATTCTTCACTTTCTCAATTTTTTGGGTATCAACCCAAATACCATCTTTAGATACTATATGATCCAAGAAAGCCACTGATGTAAGCTAGAACTCACACCTGGAGAACTTTGCATATAATTCTCTATCCTTAAAAGTTTGGAGTACAACTCTAAGATGATTAGCATGTTCTTCCTAATTCTTAGAGTAGACTAGAATATCATCAATGAAGGCAGTCACGAACATATCAAGACATGGCTTAAACACTCTATTCATTAGATTCATAAACACGATAGGTGCATTAGTTAACCTAAATAACATGACCAAGAACTTAAAATGGCGGTAAGATGTTCTAAAGGCTATCTTTGGGATATCACATTCTCTCACTTTCAATTGATGGTAACCTGACCTGAGGTCTATTTTTGAGAACCAAGAGGCACTCTAGAGTTGGTCAAACAAATCATTTATCCTGGGGAGCATATACTTATTCTTTATGGTGACCTTATTTAGTTACCTATAATCAATACATATTCTGAGGGATCCATCTTTCTTTCACACAAATAGGATAGGAGCACCCAAATAGGAAACGCTCGGCCTAATAAAGACCTTATCTAGCAAATCTTTTAGTTTCTCTTTCAATTCTTTCAACTCAGCAGGGGTCATTCTATAAGGTGGAATAGAGATAGGTTGGGTATCAGGAAGAACATCAATTCCAGAGTTAATCTCCCTATTAGGAGGGGCTCTAGGCAAATCCTTAGGAATACTTTCGAAAACTCATTTACAATTGGGACTGACCAAAAGGTGGAGGCTCTACATCATCATTCTTAACTTGCATGAGGTGATGGATAAAATCTTTAGAAATTAGCTTTCTGGCCTTAAAGTAGGAAATAAACTTACCTTAGGTGTAACAGAATTACCCTTCCACTCTACGGCTAGTTCGTTTGGGAATTGGAATTTAACAGTCCAGATCCTATAGGCATTGGAGGCATAGCAGGGGTGAAGCCAATCCATGCCAAGGGTTATATCAAAGTCAATCATCTCTAATTCTATTAAGTCAGCTAAGGTATCCCTATGATGGATGGATACTACACAATCCCTATAAACTTTTTCAACTAGAATAGACTCACTAACATGAGTGGAAACAACAAAAGGTTGAAGTAAGCAATCAAGAAGGATTTCAAATCTATTTGTCACATAAGGAGTTATGAAATATAGAGTGGTACCCGGATCAAGCAATGTATCACAATCAAGGGTAAGGACTTGAAGTATACCAGTGACAACATATGGTGTAACCTCCTGATCCTGTCGATTTTCCATCGCCTATAAACGGTTTGTACCCCCCTATATTAGTAGTGTCACCTCTCTAATTACCCCTCGCTGTGGAGCAATAGCAGAGGACTAGGCTTTGTTACCCCATGTCAGATATTCTTTCTAGTATGCCCACTTGGATACACTTATAGCAACCATTCCCTCCCTCTCTACACTCTCTCAAATGTATCCTGCCACATTTCACGCCAGGTGGCTTCCCCCTTAAATCAATGGTCCACTGGCCTAAGATTGAAAACCTTATGCTCTGAAGTTCCGCTAACCTTGGGACTTCTAATTATACTTGTTACTTGGAATTGGTGCACTTGCTGAAGATGGTGCATGACTGGAGGACCTCTTTTGGAAATGGGACTCATCTTCTTTACTCTACATATGTTGGCTAGGCGCAGGCCCTGCTGACTTAG
Organism: Solanum medicagineum; assembly: GCA_026153255.1. Lineage (NCBI taxonomy): Eukaryota > Viridiplantae > Streptophyta > Magnoliopsida > Solanales > Solanaceae > Solanum > Solanum medicagineum. The sequence continues at coordinate 32,536 of JAPFFP010043365.1, read as the reverse complement.
CCTTCTTGCTCAAATGCTCATCCCATCCCTCTTCTTATCCTCTTCAAGTTGTTGCGCATAGACCATAAGCCTAGAGATGTGATCCATATTTGGAATCAGCAAAGTCATTTTGCACTCCTTTTTCACATACTAGCCCAAGCAAGATATGAACTTTCTCATTATTTCCCTCATCACCTGGATTATCTTTTAAGCATGCCTGAATAGCTGGATCAACTTAAGGCCACACTCTTTGACAATCAACCCTTCTTGTTTCAAGTTCACGTACTCCTCATCTTTGCCTCTCTCAACTCTTGGGGAAAGGAGTGATCAAGGAAGGCACTCTCAAACTCACTCCACATGGAAAGCTCAGCATCCTCACCTCAACCTCATCTCATTGGTTGTACCAGACATTCACCACATCCTTAAGCTGGTCAGAGACAAGTTCAACTCCTTCAATCTCAGTCACATGCATGTCTTTCAGTACTTTCCATATCTCATCAACGAAGTTCTAGGGGTCTTCCTCAACTTTAGACCTTATGGAGACTAGTGGATTCATCCTCAAAAAATCTCGAAGCTTTATTGCAACAGCTGGCTCCTAGGAGCCTGTGAAGTTCGATTTCCACTTTGGGAGGCCATAGGGTGGGAGAGCATGGTAATGGATCCCCTAAAATCAGCCTCTGAAGTGGGAGTTGGTAGAGCAGCAAGCATCTGAGGAGCTCAGTAGCTTTGGTAGGTCGTCCTTGTCCTCTCATCCCTGTCCGAATTAGGAACTTCTGGAGGGGGATTCCAGTGTTATAGGATGAGACATCTCTTTGGGTGGTGGTATGCTTAGAAGGCATGATCTACAAATGCATAATGCATGAATCAGATAGATACTTTAATAGAGAAATTCTATCGCACGAACTCAGAATACAAAAGAAGCATTGAAAATGCAGGTGGGCAATTTGAATTTTCTTCCTTATTTTTCAAGTCTGCATTTAATTAGTCAGCTAACTTAAGTGATAGTCGACTAAAACAAATAAAATAACTTGCAGAAATTAAAATGACTAAAGAAAAGTTCAACACCGGATATTTATATTGGTTTGGATTCAATATGAATCCTACATCTCCTCCCCTTGGGTTGCAAGGAATATCTTTTTTAAGGCTTGGTAAAATATGATTACAAAAATTGAACTTAAACTACTCTCAAATCTTTTCTTATCTTTTTTCTTTTTGATACAGTCCTTTCTTTCAATTTTTTCTTCTTTTTTTTTTGCAGTAAAACAAAAGGATTACAATAATTTTCTTAAAGATGAAGAGCTTTGGAAAAGGTCTTGAATGTAGTAGGCTTGTATGAGTCTTTGAGATATCCGAATGCCCCCTTTTATATGAAAAGATGGCATCCCAAGGGAATTGATCCTTGGACTCAGGTAATGATGATTTCTTCTTCCAAAGATAAGGGTAAGGCTTTAGGATAAACAATCTTGTGTAGATCCTTTCAATTGATTCTGGATTGATAGCGCAAGTCTTTAATCTTGAAGGTCTTCTTTGATCTTGATTGATTCCTAAAAACTGCCTGATTTGATCTTTTTGATCTTGAATTCTCCAAATTTGTGTTTCTCTCTTCTTGCTGCTTGATTGATTTCTTTTCCAAATCATGCATGCTGATTGATTTTCCAAATTGTCTTGATAGATTTCTTGCTGCCGTATTAAATATTCCTCTGATTTCGTCCCAACTTATGTCTTGAGATAAATCTTCTTGTTGATTGCATCCAGGTAGAGTAACAATAGCTCAAGAATGCTAAATCGAAATGTCAAATGTCTATTTAAAGCAAGAGTAAAGAGTAGACAATCATCAATCAATACAACCAAAATTAATCTGATCCAATCCAGTCCAATAAGAGTACTATCAGTTTGGGACCTATCTAGGAGTTTCTCTTATCCGACAATAATCACTTATGAGCCAGTAATTGTATAACAATCTCACTGATATTGCCACAATCGTTCAGAACGTGCCGATTAAAGAATGAATTGAATTAATAATGGATCTAATCAATCAAGTCTGCTATTTTTCAAGGACTTTCAATCAAGAGGGAGCATCTGATGAAATACTTCGGTCTTTACCTACGCTTGGTGAAGTAGTTAATGATTTTGTGTTGGGCTTAATCTTACTCAATTCAGTGCTTGATACTTCTCCCAATACTCAATGCTCATTAATAATCAGTGTCAATCAATAGGAGTCTCATAAGGACTCGTAGCAATTCGTCAACCTTTCAAAAGTCAATTAAATAATCACGTTGGAGGACATTCAATTCAGAACAATCTTTTAGAGTTCAATCAGGAAGACTCTTAGGACCATCAAGTTCTATCAACCAATCATCATGCTCACATCAAAATCACAATCAACATTCTCAAATCAAAGCTCTAGACTCAATCCCTAGGTTCATTCATGCATTCTTTTACAAAGTAATATGTAGGGTTTGTGAAATAACTCATGTAAAAGTATTTATTTAGTAAATTAAGTTTATGATGATCATAAACATATGAAAGTACATAGAATATATATAATTTACAAGAGAATATTCACGAAAAATATGCATAAGGGTGAACACTTTCACAATCTCTCTATTACCATCAATAGGGGCACATGGGAGAATAATCTCATACTTTAGGTTAGTCTTACATACTTAGGAATAGAAGGAATAATCAACCTTTAGTCGATCCTCGCGCTTGAACGCGAAACCCTCGCTCTTTTTCCTTCCTCTATTGTTCTTAAGAAACCCTTAAGCATGAGCAATGGTGAAAAAAAAATACTTTTTAGGGTTTTATTTTAGGGCTTTAATTAAGTCCAAAACGTCCAAGGATTTTATTAAAAGGGTTTAGAAGTAGGCAAAAATACCCCTTTTAAAAACTGTAGACAATTTAACGAGACCACGTCTAACGGGTCGAAGACCATTTTACGAGCCGTAGAAGGCCTCTAGTAAGCCGAGGGTTATGAAATTTTAAGTTACTGGAATTTTGGACGAAACTTCAACGAGTCGTAAAACATTCTACGAGTCATCTGCTAACTCGTAACTCAAGATACTGAAAAGTTGATATTTGATCCTCCAATTCATGAGACCAATCTACGGTCTGTGGAATACTTTAGGGGCTGTAGACTATCTCGTATATAGCCCTCAAACTTAGAAAATTTTACCAAGTCATCAAGGGTTTTACGAGACCCATTCTACGAGTCCTAGATCTCTATACAGGCTATAGATGACCCTCATAGATTCTCTTTCTATAGTTTTTCTCGGGCTTTCTCTCAGTTTTCTCTATGCATCTAATCTAAAAAAGGTGTAAAAAATTAGGGGGTTTTACATTATCTCCCCCTTGGTATTATTTGTCCTCGAATGAAGAGTGAGGATAGACTCAAGGCACGAATAGCAATAAAAACTCTTCTCTATACTCAATCAACTAGTCAAACTATCAACCAATCAACAATTTATCAATTGCTATTCAGACTCAAGAAATGAACAAATTAACTAAAGTTAAAAGTAGGACATTACCTCCAACATTCTCATAGTTAGGCATGAATAAATGCGGGTATCTAGCCTTTATATCCTCTTCGGCATACCATGTAGCCTCTTTAACAAATTGACTTCTTCACAAAACTTTGACAGAAGCAACCTCCTTGGTTCTCAATTTACAAACTTGACGATTAAGGATTTGGATAGGAATCTCTTCATATCTCAAGCTATCTTTCACCCCAATGCTTTCGATAGGCACAACCAAGGGTGAATCTCCCAAATACTTCTTAAGAATAGAAATGTGAAAGACTGGATGGATGGCCGCTAACTCTGGTGGTAGCTCTAACTCGTAAGCCATATTGAGCAATATCTTTATGATCTAATAAGGTCCAATGTACCTTGGACTCAGTTTCCCTTTATTTCTTAATCTCATCACACCTTTCGTATGCGACACTTTCGAATACACCCAATCATTGGCCTCAAACTCCAAGTCTCTTCTTCTAACATTAGTGTAGGACTTCTAGTGACTCTGTGTAGTTCTTAACCTCTCTTGGATAATCTTTACCCTCTACATAACTTGATGTACCAAGTTTGGCCAGTCAACCCTGCTTTCACTACCTCGAACCATCCAATCGACGTATCTACATCTTCTACCATAAAGGGCCTCATAATGAGCCATTTGGATACTCGAATGGAAGCTATTACTGTAGACGAATTCAATTAGAGGCAAATGGTCATCCCAATTACCTTGAAATCAATAATGTAGGCCCTCAACATGTCTTCCAAAGTCTGTATCATCTGCTCTACCTGTCCATCAGTTTGAGGGTGGAAGGCGGTGCTAAGATTCACCTTTGAGCCTAAGCCTTTCTCAAATGATCTCCAGTATGGGGCAGTAAATTGAGCTCCTCTGTCTGAAATAATAGACAAATGGACTCCATGCAGTCTAACAATCTCCTTTATGTACAGTCAGGCATAATCCTCTGCTGTGTCAGTCGTCTTTACTGCCAAGAAGTGAGTAGATTTTGTCATTCGATCAACTATTACCCAAATCGAATCATGTTGTCGGCGAGACCTCGATAGGCTTGTGACAAAGTCCATTTTGATAGTCACCCACTTATATTCTGGAATCTCAAAGTTCTGGGCTACTTCACATGGCCTTTGGTGATCAACTTTCACTTGTTGGCAATTTGGGCACTTGGAAACGAACTTAACAATGTCTTTTTTCATCTCACTCCACCAATAAATCTCTCTCAAGTTGTGGTACATCTTAGTTGAGGGTAGGTGGATGGAATATATAGAATTATGGGCCTCTGCCATGATCCTCTGTCGAACCCCATCAACATCTAGGACCACAATCTGCCTTTGTACCTCAATGCTCCATCTCCCCCTTTGGTGAAAGCTATTACTTTCTACTTATGTACATTCTCCTTCAATTGGAGTAAGATGGGATCTTGGTCTTGCTTCTCCTTTACCTCTACCATAAGGGATGATGTAGACCCATTATGTATAAGTATTCCACCTTCACCAGATTCATCGAGTTGAAATCCCAATCGTGCCAGTCTATGAACCTCTTTAGCCAACTCCTTTTTCTCTCCCTCGACATGGGCAGTGCTTCCAATAGACAACTTGCTAAGAGCATTAGTAACTACATTAGCTTTACATAGATGGTAGAGGATGCTCATTTCAAGTCCTTGAGTAACTCAAGCCATCTCCTCTGCCTCATATTGAGCTCCTTTTGGGTGAAGGCATATTGTAAGCTCTTGTGGTCTGTAAATACATCAATATGCGCTTCATATAAGTATTGGCGCCATAGTCTGACAACAAACATCATCGCTATCAATTTCAAGTTGTGTGTGGGATAATTCTCATGCAATTTAAGTTGCTTAAAAGCATAAGCAACAACTTTACCCTTCTGCATCAATACACATCCCAATCCTACTCTCGAGGCATCACAATAATTAACAAACCCATCAGCTCTTTCAGGCAAGTTCAACACTAGGGCAGTAGTCAACATTGTTTTTAACTCTTGGAAGCTCTTCTCGCACTCATTAGACCAGTGAAACTTGGCCTTCTTCTGAGTCAGGCTAATCAATGGGGAGGATATGGAAGAAAATCCTTCAACAAATCTGCGGTAGTAACCAGCCAAACCTAAGAAGCTTCTTATGTCAGTCGGAGAGGTGGGTCTTTGCCAACTCTTGACCGCCTCAATCTTTTGAGTGTCCACTCATATACCATTACCTGAGACTACATGGCCTAGGAATGCCATGGATTTGAGCCAAAACTCACACTTTAAAAACTTAGCATGTAACTCATTATCCTTGATCGTTTGCAAAGCGATTTTGAGGTGATTGATGTGCTCCTCCTCATCTCTAGAATATACTAGAATATCATCAATAAACACGATCATGAACATGTTAAGATACTATTTGAATAACCTATTCATTAAGTCCATGAAGGCTGCGAGCGCATTTGTCAACCCAAAGGACATCATCAGGAATTCAAAGTGGCCATATCGAGTTCGAAAATCCATCTTCGGGATGTCACATTCTCTCACTGTCAATTGATGATAGCCTGATCTGTGGTCTATCTTAGAGAAAATAGTGGCACCTTGAAGTTGGTCAAACAAGTCGTCAATCCTCGGAAGGGGAAACTTATTCTTGACTGTCACCTTATTAAATTGGCGATAATCTATGCATATTCTGAGGGACCCATCTTTCTTTCGGATGAATAGGAATGGAGCGCCCTATAGGGAGACACTCAGCCTAATAATGCCCTTTTCTAGCAAATCTTTCAGCTGCTCTTTCAACACTTTAAATTCAGCAGGGGCCATAAATGGCGGAATAATGATAGGCTGGGCGTTAAGAAGAACATCAATTCTGAAGTCAAGCTCCCTATCGGGAAGGACTCCAGGCAAATCCTCAAGAAATACTTCAGAAAACTCATTTACAATCGGAATAGACTCAAGGTTAGGAGACTCAATATCACCAGACTTGACTCGCACGAGATGGTAGATACACCCCTTTGAGATTATCTTTCTGGCCTTAAGATAGGAAATAAACTTACCCTTAGGCGCAATAGAATCACCCTTCCATTATATGATAGGCTCATTAGGAAACTGAAATTTGACATTTTGATTCCTAAAATAAACATAGGCATAACAAGCATGAAGCCAGTCCATGCCAAGAATCACATCGAAGTCAGCTATCTCTAACTCAACCAAATCAACAAAAGTGTCCTTATGATGGACGGACACTACACAGTCTCTATAGATTCTTTCAGCTAGAATAGACTTACCAACCGAAATAGAAACATCAAAGGGTTTGAGAAGACACTCAGGAGTTCTATGAAATCTACTAGCCACATAAGGAGACACAAATGACAATGTGGCACCATGATCCATCAAAACATAGCAGTCAAGAGTAAAACTCGAATCATACCCATCACAACATCTGGAGACTTTTCCTGATCTTAGTGACTACTAATGGCATACAAACAGTTTGTGGGCCTCCTCAGGCGAAGAATAGCATCCCTCTGATTTCCTCTAGCTGGTGGCACTGGTGTAGAAGATTGGGCCTTGTCCACCCACTTTGGACAGTCTCTTTGAAAATAACCTATTTGGCCACACTTATAGCATACATCAACTCCCTCACGACACTTTCCCAAGTCCAGTTTGCCACACTTACCACATGGTGGCTTACCTTACGAATTGAGGGCCACATTAGCCTATGAGTGACATCCTTGAGCTCTAAAATTCTGAGACTTCTGCTCATTCCAATTTCTGTATGTTGGTGCACTGGCAGATGAAGGCACTGGCCTAGACTGAAACTTGCCACCATTCCCTCTCTTCTCTACCTCATAGCTTGAGGTTTTAGCCCTCTTATTCTTGATCTCCTCCCTATCTTGTTATCTCTCTTCATCAGCCTGTTGCACATAGACCATCAATCTACCTATGTCCATGTCGCTCACAAGCATAACTCCTCTCCCATCTTTCTTTAGCCACTTGTTCAACCCATCAATGTATAGACCCATCCTGCTTCTCATGTCCACAACCATCTCAGGAGCATAACGAGATAGCTGCGTGAACCTGAGACAATATTCCTTCACCGTCATAGAGCCCTATTTCAAATTCAAGAACTCCTTTACTTTAGCCTCCTTCATCTCTCTCGGAAAGAAACACCGCAAGAAAGCTTTCTCAAACATTGTCCAAGTCAGAACTGGGGCACCTTCTCCTTTGGTTCTTCTTCCAATGATCATACCATAGCTTGGCAACACCCTTGAGCTGGTAGGCAACCAACTCAACTCTTTCAGCTTTAGTCACATGCATCACCTGGAATACCTTCTGTAGCTCATCAATGTAGTTCTCAGGATCCTCAATGGGCATAGACCCTGTGAACTCGGGTGGTTTCAGCCTCAAGAATTCTTGAACTCTAGATGTGTACTGCACATCCTATCTACCCACTCCTTGTCTAGCAGCAGGTGCTGTCACAGCTTAGGCCAAGGTCTGCATGGCCTCGCGGAGTTCAGCATTCGAGATATTAGCCTGTGGAGGCTGTTAAGGGATGGTTGGGGCTATGGGCTCAACATGATTCTAGGGTCAGGTTGGTTATCATTCTGTCTAGATAGACACTTTCTTCCTTTAACAGTTCTTCTTGGAGGCATGGTTGCAATTCTACAAACGCGTAATATACAGATTAGAGAAGAGTTTTCATAGAGTTTTAACTCGATACCACGAGTCAGAATATGAAATAAGTGTAACCTTTCCTAAAGTCCTATAGCCTCCTGCTTATAAAGTGTGGTGCACAACACACCCATAAACAAGACTCTACTAGAGACGACTTCAAAGACTCCCTAGGATACTTGAACTCTCTGCTCTGATACTAAATTTGTCGCGCCCCGAAAGGGTACCCTAGATGTGGCCGACAATCGGATATTATTGCTAGTCCCCAAGCAAACCACTTGGCCTCATCGCATTTATTCAATCAACATTTATAATATTAGTGGAAGACTAAAGATGACTAAAAGCGGACAATCTCAAGTAAAGACAATAATAACAAATGAAAAGGACTAGTGTGAAAGAAACTCATCTGACAATATCCAAATCATCAACCCCAAATCTATTCTATGAAGCCTCAAACTAAATTGTCTAGATGTTACCATGATAGGCCATGGCTACTCAACTCAAAAGAACTAAAATACTAACTCAAGCTAGATAAAATCTAAATGAGCATCCTAGAGAAACAGGGAAGGACTCACCAATCAACTGGATGTGAGTAGATCCTCAACGATGTGCTTGCTGATGATCTCTAACATTTGTATCTGCACCATAAGAAGATGTAAGCCCAAATGGACGTCAGTACATGAAATATAGTGGTACGTAAAATGGCTGAGTGAAACAGATAAAGGTAGAATAACAATAACTCAGGAATACTCAATCAGAATTTCAAATGTCTATCTAAAGTAAGAGTAAAGAGTAGACAATAGTCAATCAATACAACCCAAATAAATCCAATCCAACCCAATCAGTGTACTATCAGTTTGGAACCTATTTGGGAGTTTCTCTTATCCTACACTAATCACTTATGAGCCTATGATTGAACAATAATATCGCTGATGTTGCCACAACCATTCAGTACTTGCCGGGTAAAGAACAAATCGAATCCATAATGGATTCAGTCAATTATGTCTGCTATTCTTTTAGGGACTTCTAATCAAGAGGGAGCATCTGATGAAATGCTTCAGTCCTCACCTATGCTTGGCAGCATAGTTAATGAGTTCTAGTTGGGATTACTCTTACTCAATTCAGTTCTTGATACTTCTCCTAAGACTTAATGCTCATAAATAGTCAGTGTCAATCAATAGGAGTCTCATAAGAACTCGTAGCAATCCGTCAACCTTTCAAAAGTCAATTAAACAATCATGTTGGAGGACATTCAATCTAGACCAATCTTTTAGAGTTCAATCAGGAAGACTCTTAGGACCATCAAGTTTTATCAACCTATCATCGTGATCACATCACAATCATAATCAACATTCTTAAATCAAGATTCTAGACTCAATCCTTAGGTTCATTCTACATTCTTTTACAAAGTAATATGTAAGATTTGTAAAATAACTCATGTAAAAGCATGTATTCAGTAATCAAGTTTATGATGATCATAAACATATGAAAATACATAAAATATATATAATTTACAAGAGAACATTCAAGGAAAATATGCACAAAGGTCAACACTTTCACAATCTCTCTATTACCATTGATAGGGGCACATGGGAGAACGATCTCATGCTTTAAGTTAGCCTTACATACCTAGGAATAGAAGGAACAACCAGACTTTAGTCGATCCTCATGCTTGAATGCGAAACCCTCGCTCTTTTTCCCTCCTCTATTATTCACAAGAAACCCTTAAGCGTAAGCAATAGTGGAAAAAATACTCTTAGGGTTTTATTTTAAGGCTTTAATTAAGTTCAAAACGTCCAAGGATTTTATTTAAAGGGGTTAGGAATAGACAAAAATACTCCTCTTAAAAACTATCGTCAAGTTCCACGAGACCCCATCTACGGGTCATAGACCATGCTACAAGCCGTAGACAACCTCTTGTAAACCAAAGGTTCTGAAACTTGGGTTACTAAAATTTTGCACGAAACCTCTTCTACAAGTTGTAAAACATTCTATGAGTGATCTGCTAACTCGTACCTCAAGATATTGAAAAGTTGATATTTGATCCTCCAATTCACGAGGCCAATCTACAGGCCGTTGAATACTTTACGGGCCGTAGACTATCTCGTATATAGGTCTCAAACTTAGAAAATTTTACCAAGTCATCAAGGATTTTATGAGACCCATTCTATGAGCCGTAGATCTCTCTATGGGCCGTAGATGACCCTCGTAAATTCTCCTTCTGTAGTTCTTTTCAGCTTTTCTCTCAGTTTTCTCTATGTTACTACTCTAGACTAGGTGTAAAGAATTAAGAAGTGTTACACCATTGAAGTCCCGTTTGTGGTGCTAAAAGTTCTTTTCCCAACTCGTTGTCATTCTTGTTCCCTACTCACAAAAATGTAAATGCCTTCCTAATCTATGTATTGTCACAGTTAATTGCTCATTTGTTTCATTTCCAAATTCCAAGTTTCCTTTTTACTATTGATGTGGATCTCTTAAATGTTTTCAAGATATTGTGAGTGCTATTATGTTGGTTTAACTGCTATTGAAAACATGTTCTATTTAGATATTTGTCTTAAAATTGGAGGATGACTGTAACCTCATGTCTAAACAAACACATTTGAGTTTTTGTGTTAATGCCTTGTGAAATATTGTTGATCCTCTCAAGGGTGCTACTAATATGCTTAGTTCCTGTCTGCACCATTATCCTCTTAGTGAATCATTAGTTTTGTCATTGGTTTATTGCTCTCAGTGTCGATTCTGTATCACCTTGTCTATTTCGAGTAATTTCATTAGTTGGTCATTTGTTTTAATGCATGGTTAGTTCTTGATGAATCATCTTTCCATCTTGCTCATCTTGGCACGATTTTCATTTTTAACATATCTTTATATTCAATGATTTGGGCATCGTACAGATTTAATGGTAGCGTAGTGCTGTGTATTCATTTTGCTCATATTTGATCTCTCCAAGATGCTTGAACTTGAGTTCTAATGATAGTGTATGATCTATTTAAATTGAAACATTAGGGTTTTAGTGGAGAAATCGTTGATTTGTTTCTAAACAATGTCTTATGCCCTTGCTCCTCCGTTTACACTGCGTTGATCACCTTAATGCTTCTTAAATGGAATGATGTTCATGAGTTACTGTCAATGACAATAACTATTCTTTTAGTCTCTTTGTTAGATAATTGCTAGTTCCAACTACATTGCATCTCATTTTCCTACCTCTTTCCTTTAGTGTATGAATAAAATGTGGAAAGTATGCGTTGGTGTTCATGTTGCTTCTCACCGCAAAGAGTGTCTATTGACATATATATGTATGTGTATGTGTGTGTACACACACACATATATACATACACACAGTGAGAGAGAGAGTGACTAGAAGGTTTGTTTCTCCTACATTCTGAATGGTTTGTTTAAGGATAAGCTCAGTGTTGAATTTTTATTCTCTAATTCTCTAAGACTTTTGTACATTTAGTATTTTTAATTCATTTAGTAGTTATTCGTCTTTGTTATCTCTTTGTCCTTTATTACTATCAATTGTTACATGCGTCATATATTAATTTGTCATTATTTTATTGTAGATGACGCTGCTCCATGTTCATTTTTGCACTCTACCTTTGCATCTCGTGGTAGGCCATAGAGACCCAACATACGTTTTCCCTCAAGTTAAAGATTTTGGGCAGAAAGGAGTCAATTTATAGGTTACAAAAGCTAATCAACAGGTTACAGAAGCAGAGCCTATTTTATAGTCTATATATTTCTCAAGTAGAGGCTTGAACAATCTGTTGCAAAAATAAGAACCTCCATCTTTAATGATTGCTCGAGGGGTTCCGAACCTTGAGAAGATGTTCTTTTCAGAAATGTTGTGATACTTTTGCCTTCATTATTGGGAAGCACAACTATCTCCACCCATTTTGATACATAGTACACAACCACTAAAATATACTTGTTCCCATGCGATCCAACAAACAGGCCCATGAAATCTATCACCCACACATCAAAAAATTCAATCACCATAATAGGATTTAGAGGGAGCTCGTGCTTGTGGGAAATATTGTTGAGAGTAGTTAGTTAGCTAAAGTGTACAACTATCAAGTTAGTTAGTAAGTTGTCAGTAAGTTGGTTAGACTAATTAATTGTAATTAGTTAGAGCTAACAAACTAGTGATGTGTATATATATAGGAGCCTGACTTGCTCTTAAAGTAAGAGAGAGAATTGTATCCTTCTTCAATTCATATTGGAAACGAATCTAGGGACTGTTTACTGGAAAGCATATTGACAATGGCAGTCGAGGACATTGCACAATCAGTTAACAGCGTACAAGGGGAATCAATTGGAGGATCGAATTACAGAGCACATAAAGAAGGGATCAATGGAGGTTCAGTGATGGTGGATCATAATCACCCACTATATTTGAGCTCTTCAGATGTGCCTGGAGCACTCTCTGTTGGAAATCAGCTAACAGGAATGGAAAACTACACACTGTGGAGTAGAGCCATGGAAATTACATTATTGGGATGAAACAAGCTGGGATTCATTGATGGAACAGTTTCACGAAGCACCTATGAAGGAGATTTGAGGAAAATCTGGGATCGATGCAATGCGATTGTCATCTCATGGCTCACATGCAATGTGAGTAAGGATTTACTTAGTGGAACTCTGTACTCTTCAAGTGCACATCAGGTATGGCTTGATTTAGAGGAGCATGATAAGATCAATGGTTCTAGATTTTATCAATTACATAGGAATATTTTCACTTTGACACAAGAAGTGTCAACAATCTCTGCATATTACACAAAATTGAAGAACTTATGGGATGAATATGATTCGATTTTACCTTCACATACCTGTGATTGTCACAAGGTTAAAGAGTATGTTGAGCAAATGTAATATCAACTCTATTGCAGTTTTTGATGAGGTTAAATGATAGCTATTCACAAGCAAGAGGTCAGATCTTAATGATGCACAATTTGCCTAATATAAAGCAAGCTTATGCTCTAATAATACAGGATGAAAGTCACAAAGGGATTGCAGGGAATGTTCATGAAGGAATAGAGTGTTTAGCTTTGTACAGTGGAAAATACAATAAATCACAGTAGGTTGATAATAGGCATCATCCAAAGAAGAACTTTCATGTTATGTACTGTGATTTCTGCAACATGAAGGGACATGTCAGAGCAGATTGCAATAAATTGAAGAAATATAGTCATTGTCATGCAACTGGACACATTAGAGAAGATTATTATCTGTTAATTGGATATCCATAACATTTCAAAGGCAAAAGAAAGGTGAACACAACAATGGGAGGCAACTCAATGCAATCACAATATCAAGGAGCACAGGATCAAAGAAGGAATCAAGTAACCAAAAGCAAAACATATGTATAATGATCAAGTCACTCAAAAGCAATTGTTAGAGCTAATGAATAAGACCACTCCAGAGCAACTTGATCAAATACTGAATGTACTACAGAGAAACAAGCATAACATGGAACCTAAAAGCAGTGTCAACATGACGGGTACTACTGATACTTATCTAAAGTGGATTATAGATTTTGGGGTCACAGACCATGTAACAGAAGATCTTAACAATCTGGAGTGTAAGAATGTGATAGGGAACATAGGAAGAGTTCAACTACCCACAGGTGATTCAGCAACAATGTCTCATGCTGGAAACTTGAAATTGAATGAAGGCGAAATGATCAGTGATGTACTGTGTGTACCAGCATTTAGGTTTAATGTTTTGTTTATATACAAGCTGACGAAAGAATTAAACTGCTGTGTTTCTTTTTCCCCCTTTTGTGTCTTTTAGGACCTCTTGTATGGGAAGGTCAAGGGGATTGGTGATGTAGAGGATGGACTATATGTGTTAAACTGGAAAGCTAAGAAGCAGAAGGACCAATTCACAACAATGTTAGTCGTTGGACTGAAAGATGTAGATCCAATACTATGGCATAGAAGATTATGACATGTTCCTATGGGAGTACTTAGAAGAATAAATGAGTTTAGTACTTGTAACAGATTTACTATTAATCAGTGTTCTATATGTCCTCAAGCTAGACAGACTAGAGTTCCATTTCCTGTCAGCAATAATACAGTAGATAATGGGTTTGATTTAGTGCATATGGATGTTTGGGGACCATACAAGGTGACTACTCATAATAGAATGAAGTATTTTCTTACTCTTGCAGATGATAACTCTAGTTGGACATGGAATTTTCTAATTGCATTGAAATATGATGTCATTGTTGTTCTCAAACATTTCCTGATCATGGTAAAGACTCAATTTGGAAAGTGTGTTAAAAGTATTTAGATAAGACAATAGAGAAGAGTTTTTGAACTCAATTTGTCATGAATTGTTTGCACTATATTAGATCCTTCATCAGAGATCATGTCCATATACTCCACAATAGAATGGAGTGGTGGAAAGGAAGCACAGAAAATTACTAGAGACAGCCAAAGCCATCAAGATTCAGAGTCATTTGCCTAACAGATATTGGGGTGAATGTATATAAGTTGCTACATACATCATCCCTTTGTCAGTTCTGGAAAATAAGACACCTAGAGATGTTGTATGGAAGACAACCTTCACTAGCTCACTTTAGGTGATAGGATGTCTTGCATTTGCTACCAATCTACATGGAATGATAAGTTTGCACCAAAGGAAAGAAAGGTTGTGTTACTTGGATATGCTGTCAATCAGAAGGGATATAAGCTGCTAGACATTGAGTCAAAGACCATCTTTGTAAGTAGAGATGTATCTTTCCATGAAAATGAATTTCCATTCCAGTCAACTCTTGGTGAGGATCAGGTTGTATCTATATTATACTCACTTGCAGAAGACTATGATCTCACACCTTGTATTGCCATCCAGGATGCACCACCTATTCCTACAGAAGTCCTACCATCTGCTCCAAGTCATATCACAGACATATCACTGCCTCACTTAGAACATGCAAATGATTCAACTGTTGTTGATGATCACAACCAATTGCTTCCCATACATGACATACCAGTGGCCACCAAGAAATCCACAAGATCTTCCAAATCTCCTATTTGGCATGTGCTGACTAAGAAGAAACCAGCTGGACATTGTTTATACTCCATTGCTGATGTGGTTGATTACAAGACTATCACTCTAACTTATAAGAGCTTTGTTAGTAAATTCTCTCAAGAAAAGGAATCAACTTCTTATCAGGAAGCCGTTAAGGACCCTAGATGGATTGAAGCTATGAAGAATGAAATTCAAGCATTGGAGGACAACCATACTTGGGAGATCACTTAGTTGCCTAAAGATAAGAAAGCTATTGGCTATAAATGGGTCTACAAGATCAAGGACAAGACCAATGGGGAAGTTGACAAATTCAAAGCCAAATTAGTGGCAAAAGGGTATAATCAAAAGGAGGGGCTGGACTATCAGGAAACACTTTCTCCTGTTGTGAAAATGGGAACTATCAGGGCATTCGTAGCTTTAGCTGCAACATATAAATGGCAAATTCACGAGATGGATGTCTTCAATGCATTTATCCAAGGAGATCTACATGAAGAAGTGTACATGGATTTGCCTCTTGGTTTTGTCCATCAAAGTGAGCAGGGGACAATGTGCAAGCTCACTAAGTCATTTTATGGACTTAAACAAGCCAGTAGGCAATGGAACATCAAGTTAACTACTGCATTAACTAGTTCTGGTTTTCAACAAAGTCATCATGATTACTCATTATTCACAAAGTACTAAGAAAAGAGTTTACTGGTAGTCCTAGTCTATGTTGATGATCTGCTAATCACAGGAAATGATCATAAGATGATCTTGGATAAAAATGCTTAGGGATTTGAGATATTTCTTAGGGATTGAATTTGCCAGAAATGATACTGGAATTACTATGCATCAGAGAAATTACTGCCTTGACCTGATTGCAGACATGGGATTATCTGGTTCAAAGCCTGTTGGGGCCCCTATTGAGTTGAATTAGAAGCTCACAATAACAGAATTTGATCTACATTTTTCACCTGCCAGTGGAGATGACAAGTTGCTGGAGAATCCTAGTGTTTATCAGAATCTTGTAGGGACACTACTTTATCTGACAATAACAAGGCTATACATAGCATTTGCAGTACAACCATTGAGTCAGTTTATGCATAGCCCCAAGACTTCTCATATGGATGCAACAATAAGGGTAGCCAAGTATGTCAACAAATCTCCAGGATTGGAATTTTGATGGGAGCAAGAGCAAACAATGAACTGATAGCATATTGTGATGCAGACTTGGCATCTTGTCCAAATAACAGAAAGTCTATCACTGGATACTTGGTAACATATGGGAATTCTTTGATCTCATGGAAATCTAAGAAGCAAGACACTATTTCTAGGGAGTTCTGCTGAAGCAGAATACAGAAGTCTAGCCTCAACAGTTGCAGAAATTACATGGTTGATTGGTCTTTTTAAAGAATTAGGAATAAAGGTGAAGCTTCTTGTGCTGGTATATAGTGACAGTAAGTCAGCCATTTAGATTACAGCCAATCCAGTGTTCCATGAATAAATGAAACATATAGACATAGATTGTCATTTCATCAGAGAAAAGGTGCAGTCAGGGATGATTCAACCAAAGTACTTAAACACAGCAGAGCAGCCTACAGACTTTCTCTGTAAGGGACTCACACGCATGCAACATATGTACTTACTAACCAAGCTAGGAATGAAAAATATTTTTCATACACCTAGCTTGAGGGAGGATGTTGAGAGTAGTTAGTTAGCTAAAGTGTACAACTATCAAGTTAGTTAGTAAACTGTCAGTAAGTTGGTTAGACTAATTAACTATAATTAGTTAGAGCTAACAAACTAGTGATGTGTATATATATAGGAGCTGACTTCCTCTTCAAGTAAGAGAGAGAATTGTATCCTCCTTCAGTTCATATTGGAATCAGATTTCTCTCAACCAGAATCTCTAAAGTTCACAAATACCACCTTCTCTGTGGCATCCATCACACGCTTTGGCATAGTGGTGGGCATTTTGGTGGATGGTTGGCTAATAGTAGCTATATTGCAAGATCTTATGTGCTGTCTGAGCTCCACTATGATGCACATCTACTAGGGACGAGTGGCACGCCTCTAGGATACTCATCATTTCGACCTCATGAACACAATAATGAATAATCCCATCTGCACATACACAAAACAAGTATGGATTATCCCAGAAAACTTCCTCATATTAGACATGAACTTGTGGCGCTGGTGAGTAGTCAAATCCAGTGGTACAATATCACTAACCAAATAGTTTGCATAATCTGCAAACCATGGTATCAAGTTATGGGATGCTGCCAACATTCTCTCATCATGGAATGAATCATCAATATCCACCCCATCATCAAACCTTGCCATGACTATGTCTTTTAATATGGAGAGGTGATGTGCAACTTGATTTTCAGTCCCTTTTTTATCGGTAACATCAAAGTCAAACTCTTGGAGAAGAAGTACCCATCGAATCAGTCGCAATTTTGCATCCTTCTTCGCCATCAAGTATCACAATGTTGAATGATCAATATGCATAATGAATTTGGTTCCCAAAAGATAAGACCTGAATTTTTTGAACGCAAAGACCACTGCACGCAATTCCTGTTTTATGACAGTGTAGTTCTTTTGTGCTGTATTTAGGGCTTTGCTGGCATATATATGGGATGTGGTATCTTTTCTATCCTAACATTACCCCAAGCGTAACCCCGCTTGCATCTCACATTTTCTCAAAGGGCTTTGACCAGTCTTGAACAATGATGATAGGAGTCGAAATCAACTTATGCTTCAATCCTTCGAAGGCTTTTAGACATGCATCATCAAACACAAATTTAGCATCCTTCTTACGTAGTTTGCACAAGGGATGTGAAATCTTTGAGAAGTCCTTTATAAAGCCTCTATAGAATCCTACATGGCCTAGATCACTTTTCACACCCTTTATAAATACAGGTAGGGGAAGCTTCTCAATCATCTCCACTTTAGCTCTATCAATCTCAATGCCCTTAATGGAGATTTTGTGCCCTAACACAATGCCTTCCTTTACCATAAAGTGACACTTTCCCCAATTCAGCACTAGATGACATTCTTCACATCTACTAAGTACCACATGTAAATGCTTCAAGAAGACCTTGAAGGAGTCACCAACCACACTAAAGTCATCTATGAAGACTCAGTAGTGTCCTCCACCATGTCTGAGAAAATGGAAATCAGTATTTTGGAACGTTGTTGTCGCATTACAAAACTCGAATGACA
Source organism: Solanum medicagineum (assembly GCA_026153255.1). Lineage (NCBI taxonomy): Eukaryota > Viridiplantae > Streptophyta > Magnoliopsida > Solanales > Solanaceae > Solanum > Solanum medicagineum. The sequence goes on along the minus strand of JAPFFP010043365.1, from coordinate 14,152 downwards.
TCCTCTTAAATGCGAAGGTGCTATAGGGGCATGTAAACGTCATCTTCTACTAGTCTTCTGGAGCAATAGAAATCTGATTGTAGCCCGAGTAACCATCAAGAAAGTAATACCAACACTTTCATGCCAAGACGTCTAGCATATGTTCCATGAACGACATAGGGAAATGGTCTTTTTCCATTGATGCTTTGAGCTTTCTATAGTCCATGTACACCCTCCACCCAGTGACTAGTTGCATGGGAATCAACTTTTTACTAGTATTTGGAACCATGATGATACCCCTTTCTTTGGAACACACTGGACTGGGCTAACCCATTCACTATCGACAATTGGGTAGATCACCCCTGCGTCCAACCAGTTGATGATTTCTTTGCGCACGACCTCTTGCATAAGTAGATTGAGATATCTTTGGTGCTCAATACTCGGCTTGTACTCCTTGACCAGTTGGATTTTGTGAATACCCAGGTGGGATACCAATTATGTCCGCAATTGTGCACTCGATAGCCTTTTTGAACTGCTTAAGCACCACTACTAATGCATTCACTTGGTCGTCATTAAGATCCGCAGCGATGATGACTGGCAAGGTGTTTTTGGCACCAAAAATTTTGTATCTAGATGGGATAAAAGAGCCTTCAATTCCAACACTGGTGGCTCCTCAATGGATTGTGTAGTAGGTGGTGATTCATGATTCTTCAAGTCCAACTCCAGCTTGGCTTGGCGTCTAGGGGCAAAAGATACCCCCAAAGCCTTTGCTATCTCCTCATAAATAGGGATTCCATCGCCCTTAAAGTTCATCAACACTGCTTCCAGGGTGTCGACACCTAATCTTTCTTCAATTGGTATCTCTGGTTCTGCATCATCAACACTCTCAATGATAGAGAGTACCTTTAGATCTTCGTCCCTCTTTGTATATTGGCAGACATTGAATACAACCTCGTCTTTACCCAATCTAAACTTGAGTAGGCCCCTCTCCATGCCCACCAATGTTTGCCCAGTGGCTAAGAAGGGTCTTCCCAAGATGATTAGGACTTCGAAGTTAACCACACAATCAAGGATCACAAAGTCTACAGGGAATATGAATTTATGCACTTTGAAAAGGATATCATACAGTATCTCCATAAGCTTCTTCATTGTCCGATCAGCCATCAACAATTGTAAATTTGGTGAAAATTAGAGCAACAAGTTGCAGACTATTTAGCGAAATGGGCTGCTAGGCTGAACCAAACGATGTTTCTAAGATCTTTTACGCAACTTCTTAAAATTGCTAATGGTGCATACTTTCTGGACAACTATCAAATGCCTTGTATTAGGACAAAAATTGATAAGACTAATTTTTTGGTCAGTTGATTTGTGTGCCTATGAATATTTCCAGAAGATTTATATCCTCCTATGAGATAATAATCTTTTAGCTTTTGTTGTAATGGAGGTATGACTTTAGCCCTCCTCTTTTTTGTTTCTTATAAATACAACATGGCTCAGCTATACTGGGTAATGTTATTAAAAAAATTGATATGTCAATTTTTCCCATTTTATTATTGATCTGTCAATTTTTCTTTTTGTTTAGATATTCCTTATATATTTTTTAATCAATTCTTAGATATAAGTAAACTTTGTTCTTGTCATTTTGATTTAGCAGTATCCATGGCGGTCAAATAAGAAGGTCACCTAATAGGACATGCTCAAGATATTCCACTCAAGTTGCTGAAACTGGGAAACAAAACCATAACAACAAAGAAGCTTTGGTTGGAAGAAATTCAAATCTTGTTAACCACTCAAATCATAACTTCCAGCATTCTCCCACATATACTCATGAGATTACTAATAAGGTAATGTTGTTCATTTTTCTTAGAATCATGTGACCATTAAAAGTGAGTGTTCGAGACAGGTATATTCAAAAAAGAATTTCCCAAAATATCAGTGTAAGAAAACATCTAAGATTTCTACCTAGATAGGTCAAAAATGAAAATTTTAAGAGTATACCATGTTATCGATATTTTTGTTATTTGGCTTTAGAAGTATTACTACCAACTTTCAGCTTTTTGGAGGGGCTTAATAATTTAAAGGACATGCAACTGGAAAAAATTTCAATGAATATATTCAAGGGTATGGCTATTCCAATCAAGTGATTATATTGAGAAGTTTAAACAGTAAGAAAGATAATGAAGATGGAGCTACCAAATTGTTAGAGTTTTCTTGTACGCGAAGCTGGAACACACAAGACAACCACTTCAATACCACAACCAACTGACCCCGAAACCCATTTCAGTAATTTTCGGATATTGTTCAGGTTATTCTAGAAGCTTTGTACTTATGACATCAGATTTAGGACTGTAAATAATTTCTTTTTTAATTTTTGAAATGCATTCTATGAAATCTTGATCTAAGTCTTTACTTTTGCTATTTTTTAATACTTATTCTGTGTTTTGATAAATAGCAAAAGTAACATCCTAAAGTCAAGATTTCATAGAATACATTTTAAAAAAACTATTTACAGTCCTAAAATCTGATGTCACGAGTACAAATCTTCTAGAATAATGTGAACAAGATCTGAAAATTACAGAAATGGGCTTCAGGGCTTGTGGTATTGAAGTGGTTGTCTTGTATGTTCCAGCTTTGCGTCCAAGAAGACTGTAACTGACCAGTAGCTCCATCTTCATTGCCTTTCTTTTTGTTCAAACTTCTCAATGTAATCGCTTGATTGGAATTGCCATGCCCTTGAGTATATTCATTTAAATATTTGTCCACTTGCAACTCCTTTAAACTATTGAGGCCCCCCCCCTCCTTCCAAAAAGAAAAGATGGAAGTTTTTACAAAACTTCTAAAGTCGAATAACAAAAATATAGACAAGATGGTATAAATCTTGGATGTTTCTTTGGCACTCTTTTAAGAACAATCACATGATTCTAAGAAAAATTTACAACATTACATAGGGAAATGGTCCTTTTCCGTCGATGCATTGAGCTTTCTTTAGTCAATGCACACCCTCCATCCAGTGACTGGTTCCATGAGAATCAATTTGTTGCTAGCATTTGGAACCACGTTGATACCCTCTTTCTTTGGAACACGCTAGACCGGGCTCACCCATTCACTATGAATGATTGGGTAGAAAAGTCTACGTTCAACTACTTGATGATTTCTTTGCATACAACCTCTTGCACTGGTGGATTGAGATGCCTTTGGTTCTCAATACTCGACTTGTACTCCTTAACCAATTGGATTTTGTGATTACTCAAGTGGGATACCAACGATGTCCATAATTGTCCACCCGATAGCCTTTTTGAACTGCTTAAGCACCACTACTAATGCATTCACCTAGTTGTCTTTAAGATCCGCAGCAACGATGACTGGCAAGGTGATGTTGGCACAAAAAATATGTATCTAGATGGGATGGAAGAGCCTTCATTCCAACAGCGGTGGCTCCTCAATGGATGGTCTAGTGGGTGGTAATTTTCGATTCTTGAGGTCCAACTCCAACTTTGCTTGGCATCTAGGGGCATAAAATACCCCCGAGCCTTTACTGTCTTTTCATAATATGGGATTCCAACGCCCTCAAAGTTCATAAATTCTACTTCTAGGTTGTCGACACCTAATCTTTCTTCAATTAGTATCTTTGGTTCTACATCATCAATGCTCTCAATGATAGAGAGTACCATCAGATCTTCATCCGTCTTTGTATGTTGGCAGACATTGAATACAACCTCATCTTTACACAATCTAAACTTGAATTGGCCCCTCTCCATGTCCACCAATGTTTGCCCAGTGTCTAAGAAGGGCCTTCCCAAGATGATTGGGGCTTCGAAGTCAACCACACGGTCAAGGATCACAAAGTCTGCGGGGAATATGAATTTATCGACTTTGATGAGGATGTCATACAGTATCCCTATAAGCTTCTTCACCTTCTAACCAGTCATTAACGATTGTAAATTTGGTGAAAAATAATAGCAACAAGTTGCAAACTATTTAGCGAAATGGGCTGCTATGATGAACCAAACGATGTTTCTAACATCTTTTAGGCAACTTCTCAAAATTGCTAATGGTGCATACTTTCTGGACAATTGTCAAATGCCTTGTATAAGGAAAAAATTTTATATGACTAATTTTTTGGTTAGTTGATTTGTGTGCCTATGAATTTTTCCAGAAGATTTATATCCTCCTTTGTGAGATTATAATCTTATGGCTTTTGTTGTAATGGAGGTATGACTTTAGCCCTCTTATTTTTCGTTTCTTATAAATACAACACGGCTCCGCTATATTGGGTAATTTTATTTTTTAAAAAAATTGATATGTCAAGTTTTTCCCCTTTTATCATTGATATGTCAAATTTTCTTTTTGTTTAGATATTCCCTAAACATATTTTTAATCTATTCTTAGATACAAGTAAACTTTATTCTTGTAATTTTGATTTAGCAGTATCCATGGAGATCCTATAAGAAGGTCACCTAATAGGACATGCTCAATATATTCCACTCAAGTTGCTGAAACTGGGAAACAAAACCATAACAACAAAGAAGCTTTGGTTGGAAGAAATTCAAATCTTGTTACCACTCAAATCATAACTTCCAACATTCTCCCATATATACTCAAGAGATTACTAAAAAGGTAACGTTGTTCATTTTTCTTAGAATCATGTGACCATTAAAAGTGATTGTCCGAGACAGTTAGATATATTCAAAAAAGAATTTCCCAAAATATCAGTGTCAAAGAACATCTAAGATTTCAACCTAGCTAGGTTGAAAATGAAAATTTTAAAGTATACCATCTTATTAATATTTTTATTATTTTGCTTTAGAAGTATCACTAACAACTTTCATCTTTTTGGAGGCGCTCAATAATTCAAAGGACTTGCAACTGGAAAAAATTTCAATGAATATATTCAAGGGTATGGCTATTCCAATCAAGCGATTACATTGAGAAGTTTGAACAGTAAAAAAGACAATGAAGATGGCGCTACCGGTCAGTTACAGTCTTCTTGGACGCAAAGCTGAACCACACAAGCCAACCACTTCAATACCACAACCAACTGGCCCCGAAACCCATTTCAATAATTTTTGGATCTTGTTCAGGTTATTCTAGACGCTTTGTACTTATGACATCAAATTTAGGACTGTAAATAATTTTTTTTAATTTTTGAAATGTATTTTATGAAATCTTAACTTTAAGATTTTACGTTTGCTATTTTTTTATACTCAATCTGTGTTTTGATAAATAGCAAACGTAAAGTCTTAAAGTCAAGATTTCAGAGAATACACTTCAAAGAAACTATTTACAGTCCTAAAATCTGATGTTATGAGTACAAATCTTCTAGAATAAAGTGAACAAGATCCAAAAATTACTGAAATGGGCTTCGGGGCCAGTTGGTTATGGTATTGAAGTGGTTGTTTCTTATATGTTCCAGCTTTGCGTCCAAGAAGACTGTAACTGACCAATAGCTCCATCTTCATTGCCTTCCTTCCTGTTCAAACTTCTCAATGTAATCGCTTGATTGGAATTACCATGCCCTTGAGTATATTCATTGAAATTTTTGTCCACTTGGAACTCCTTTGAACTATTGAGGCCCCCCTCCTCAAAAAAAAAGGATGAGAGCTTTTAGCAAAACTTCTAAAGTCGAATAATAAAAATATAGACAGGATGGTATAAATCTTAGATGTTTTTTGACACTCTTTTAAGAACAATCACTTGATTCTAAGAAAGATGTACAACATTACATAGGGAAATGGTCCTTTTCCATCGATGCATTGAGCTTTCTATAGGCCATGCACACCCTCCATCCAGTGACTGGTTGCATGAGAATCTACTTGTTGCTAGCATTTGGAACCACGGTGATACCCCCTTTCTTTGGAACACACTGGACCGGGCTCACCCATTCACTATCGACGATTGGGTAGATCACCCCTGCGTCCAACTTGATGATTTCTTTGTGCACAACCTCTTGCATTGGTGGATTGAGATGCCTTTGGTTCTCAATACTCGGCTTGTACTCATTGACCAGTTGGATTTTGTGAATGCTTAGGTGGGATACCAATGACGTCAACAATTGTCCACCCGATAGCCTTTTTTAACTGCTTAAGCACCACTACTAAAGCATTCACTTGGTCATCATTAAGGTCCGCAGCAACGATGACTGGCAAGGTGTTATTGGTACCAAAATATGCATATGTAGATGGATGGAAGAGCCTTCAATTCCAATAGTTGTGGCTCCTCAATGGATGTTCTAGTAGGTGGTGATTCTCGATTCTTCAGGTCCAACTCTAACTTGGCTTGGCATCTAGGGGAAAAAGATACCCCAAGAGCCTTTATTGTCTCCTCATAATCTAGGATTCCATCGCCCTTAAAGTTCATCAACGCTACTTCCAGGGTGTCGACACCTAATCTTTCTTCAATTAGTATCTTTGGTTCTGCATCATCAGCACTCTCAATGACAGAGACTACCTTCAGATCTTCATCCCTCTTTGTATGTTGGCAAACATTGAATAAAACCTCGTCTTTACCCAATCTAAACTTGAGTTGACCCCTCTCCATGTCCACCAATGTTTGCCTTGTGGCTAAGAAGGGCCTTTCCAAGATGATTTGGGCTTCGAGGTCGACTTCATAGTCAAGGATCACAAAGTCTCTAGGGAATATGAATTTATCCACTTTGACAAGGACATCATACAGTATCCCCATAAGCTTCTTTACTGTCTGATCAACCATCAACAATTGTAAATTTGGTGAACGATAAGAGCAACAAGTTGCAGATTATTTAGCGAAAGGGGCTGCTAGACTGAACTAAATGATGTTTCTAATATCTTTTAGGAAACTTCCCGAAATCGCTAAAGGATTTTATAGGATAAGGAACAGGAAAAAGGCGATTTCGGCAGTTTTTCATGGATGTTAGCCAAAGGAATCTGGCGCTTTCGGGGGGCTTTGATGCAACTTTCTCAAAAGATCATATGAGTGAATCCATAATGAGCCAAGAGTCCCAGTAGGCCTAGTGGCACCAGACGACGCTTTGTAGAATTTTATGGGCTAAGGAAAAGGAAACAGGCGATTTCAACCATTTTTCATGGGTCTTAGCCATGAAAGTTGGCGTTGCCGGGGGCTCCGGGGCAACTTTCTAAAAAATTCATACAAGTGGGTTTGTGACGAGCCTGCCAAGAGTCCTACTAGGCTTGACGACATCAGAAAATACTTGGTAGGATTTTATGTGTCAGGGAATACTAAAAAGGCTGTAGGATTTTATGTGTCAGGGAATACTAAAAAGGCTGTTTTGGTAGTCCTTAATTTGCCTTTAACATTAACAACATTCATAAATAATGTGTCTTATCATAAAGCCTTCATCACATAAGAGATTTGTCTTATAACTTAGTCTAAACATAGTGGGATATATTTAAGCTTAAATTATAGAATTCAAGAGTAAGGAACATGAGAGGGGTAACTTAAAGTCATTTCAAACAACCCACCAACATACTTGCAAAACCTTAGTTTGGGTGTCATGAAAGCCAGTTCAAAATTCCTATTGTTTTCAAGTCTTTCAAGAGATCATAGCTTATAATGCTTTAATGTAATAAGCATATCATAATCTCAATCATTAGTAGGAACCCATGCATCTATAAATCAAGAATCAACAAATTTTCAACTTTTTTCATGTAATGGAATGATAATAGAAAATATCATAAAGAATTAGTCATTAGAATCAAGAAATTTGATAAAAATAGTTTTGGGGTTCCACGGATGAAAGAACTCATAGATGAAGACCCACATACCTTAATCTTGGAGTTTTCTTGAAAAAGTACTTGAGTAAAACTTGAGAGTTGAATTGGGTTGTTGAAATTCAGAACAAGTTCTTGAGATTCTAGAATTTTATGGGATAGTTGATGATTTTTTGGAGAGGATTTTGAGAGATTTTTGTGAGCTTTTGGAGTGAAAATTGGCTAAGGAATGAGAGTTTTCCATCTATATAGGCAAATGGGCTATTACCCAATTCCCCCCAAGTGAAAAAGAAAGGTTTTTTGGACTTTTTGAACTAGGCCGCGACAGGTCCGCATCGCCGCCTGGTTGCACACAACTACTGATTTGCGAAATTTCACCAAAAAAATTATTTTTCTAGCATGGTCAAAATATAGGTAACCCTTTTCCCACTCAATTTTGCCCTCCGAACAAGATATGAAGTTGGATTTGCGAAATTTTGCATGGATTTTGAGATATTAAAAAAATGCATCATAGGATCTTTCCGAGCTACGTTGAGGGGTGTTACATTGCAAAATCCCAATTTGGATGTCATGACAACCATTTCAAAATTCATAATATTTTCAAGTCTTTCAAGAGGCCATAACTTACAACGTTTTTATAATAAACATATCATAATCTCAATCATTGGTAGGAGCCCATGCATCAATCAATTAAGAATCAACAAATTTCCAACATTTTTCATGTAATGGATTGATAATAGAAAATACCATAAAGAATTAGTCATTAGAATCAAAAAATTTGATAAAAATAGTTTTGGCGCTTCACGGGTGAATGGACCCATGGATTTCACCCACATACCTTAATCTTGGAGTTTTCTTGAAAAAGTACTTGAGAAAAACTTGAGGGTTGAATTGGGTTCTTGAATTCCAAAACATGTTGAAATTCTTGAATTTTAATGGGATAGTTGATGATGTTTTGGAGAGGATTTTGAGAGATTTTTGAGAGCTTTTCGTATGAAAAATGACTAAGGAATGAGAGCTTTCCATCTATATAGGCAAATGGGTTATTACCCAATTCCCCCCAAGTGAAAAGAAAGGTTTTTCGGACTTTTGGAACTAGGCCGCGATAGGTCCGCATCCTGTCCTGGTCATAGCTACTGGCTTGCGAAATTTCACCAAAAAAATTATTTTTTTTGCACGGGCAAAATATACCTTGTAGGTAACCCTTTCCCCACACAGTTTTGCCTTCTGAACAAGAATATAAAGTATTCTACATGAATTTTGAGATATTAAAAAATATCCATCATAGGATCTTTCCTAGCTAAGTTTAGGGGTGTTACATTGCAAAACCCCAATTTGGATGTCATGAAAACCATTTCAAAATTCATAATATTTTCAAGTCTTTCAAGAGGTCATAGCTTACAAAGTTTTAATGTAATAAGCATATCATAATTTCAATCACTAGTAAGAGCCCATGAATCAATAAATCAAGAATCAACAATTTTTTAGTATTTTTCATGTAATTGAGTGATAATAGAAAATACCCATGAAGAATTAGTCATTAGAATCAAGAAATTTGATAAAAATAGTTTTGGAATTCCATGGGTGAAAGGACCCATGAATGAAGACCCAAATATCTTAATCTTGGAGTTTTCTTGAAGAAGTACTTGAGGAAAACTTGAGGGTTGAATTGGGTCGTTGAGATCCAAAACAAGGTCTTGAGATTCTTAAATTTTAATGGGATAGTTGATGATGTTTTGGAGAGAATTTTGAGAGATTTTGGAGAGCTTTTGGTGTCAAAATAGCTAAAGAATGATAGTTTTCCGTCTATATAGGTAATTGGGTTATTACCCAATTGCCCCCAAGTGAAAAAAAAGGTTTTTTCGGACTTTTGAAACTAGGCCGCGATGGGTCCGCATCGAGTCATGGTCGCTTACAGCTACTGATTTCTGAAATTTCACTGAAAAATTATTTTTTGGCACGGGCAAAGTATATCTTTTAGGCAACTATTTTCCTATGCAATTTTGCCATCTGAATTAGAATATAAGTCGAATTTATGAAAATCTTCATGGATTTTTAGATATTAAAAAAATATGTATCATAGGGTCTTTCCGAACTAAGTTGAGGATGTTACAATAATTAAAAAGTATAAAATTAGCACAACTACAAGAGGTGAAGAGGATTGCCAAGTGTCATTAATATGACATCATCAATTTAATTTCAAGCGTACTTTGTGTAAATAAACTTTTATGCTTTCATTGTTATTAATGAAATATTTGTTGAATTTATAATCAAAATTCATAAATATAAATAGACAACTTATTTAGAAATTTATTTATAAAATCCACCTCTATTTTAATTTAATAATTATTAACTTGCATTGAGTATATGCTCTCACTGTCTTTTATTCTTACTTTCTTAAATAAATTTTAAAATGTTGATTGTTATGGATAAGTTTATTGGTATGAATATTTTGTTCATCATTTAATTTTCAACGTCATTAATATGAGTGATATTATTTTTTATTTTGAAATGAGATTTATGTATATAGGTAAAATTCATAATATATATATATATATATATATATATATATATATATATGATAAAATAGAACAATATCATGATATTAAAAAATGAGAGATAAATATTGATATAGAGATTAAAATGGATATCTTTTTAAAAAACTCAAATAACAAATACAGAGGAGAAGATCATCCTTCAAAATTGAAGAAAGAATTTAATTTTTAAAATAAAATTGAGATGTACAAATAAGAGCAGGCTTTTTAAAACCTAAAAATAATTATTTTTTGTATATAAGGTAAGTACAATTTTATATGGCGAAAACCGATCAATATTTTTTAGTTCATCATGTTATAAACTATTTCTATACAAACCAACCATCAGGTTCATTTGGAAAAGTCACTTTTTAACTCTCTTTAAAGTGCATCGTTTTATCCAAATGTCAAATAAGTCCATTTTACAAAGATTTGAGCCCATCCGCTGGCCCAAAACAAAAAATCATGTCTAACCCTATTAAATAAGCATTCCAGATGTTTCCTAATCTCTACTCGTCTCTTCCTCTTCTCACCATGCCGCTTGAAGCTTCGATGAATACGACGTTCTAGTTCCCTCAATTCTGGGTCATCAACCTCCCGGCCGGTGCCATGCAAGTCGATGTTCGACCTTCCTGCTATCTCATGTAAGACTTCACTAATACATGTTATCTTCTCTTCTGTTCCTTTTTTGTTTTTTTCTTTTTCAGACTTTTGTTCTAGCGGAAATGGTCCCTGAGGTGAAGACCTTTGCGCTGTTTGACCTTGTGTGCTGTTGTTGAAGTTTTGTGTAAGCCTTCTCTTTTATCCTTTTTCTCACCACTCCCTCTTCGCAGATTTTTAACCTTATCCCCACTTACTTTTAGCTAAAACGGCAAAGGGTGCCCAAGATGCTTTATTATGACCCATCTCTCAAAGCTCTTCAACAGACGCAGGAGATTCCATGTCAAATTGTTTTTTTATCAAACCCTCCCTTTTTGTTGGAACCATCTTTTGTAAGATGAAAAATGTTAGATTAGGAAGACTATTCACATCTATAACTATGCCACTTTGGTTGTAAATATAGTAGTTGTGGACTCCTTATTCGTTGTTCTAAAACATACTTTTTTTTGACTTACTCTAAAACGTATATTTTATTTTTTAAACTTTTTTTGAGTTACTCTAAAACATACAATTTTAAAAAAAGATAAATTCCAAGTTACTCTAAACGTACAATTTAGTATATTATAGTAAGGGGCAAGTGTTACCATATGTATCATATATTATGATGTCAAACAATGGTTCAAATGGAACAATTAAATCGTACAATTTGGAGATTCAAAAAGCTTAAAATGAATTTTCTGCATTGACATCAATTTATAAATATATAGCATACATCTCTCATTTTTAATTCAATATAATACTATCATTGAATGAATATAAGATAAGTTCTTCATTGTTTAAATGCAGTTAAATTGAGCATTTTTACTTCATCAGTTCTACGAAAAAGAGTCAAAATACTCTTGAATTATGCAAATTTTACAAAAATATTATATGTTAATTGGGTCCAAAAATAAGTACTTTGTTCATCATTTAATTATTCAACATCATTAAAATGTGTGATACTATTTTTTTTTAATCTTAAAATGAGATTTAGGTATATAGGTAAATTCATAATACATATATTAGAAAAGAGAAAAATATCATGATATTAAGAAAAAAGTGAGAGATAAATATTGATGTAGAGATTTTAAAATCAAATAAGAAATGGAGAGGAGAAAGATCATCATTTAAAGTTAAGGAAAGAGTTTAAATTTAAAAATAAAATTGAGAGGAAAAAAAATAATTTTCAACATTAATGAAAATGTTTCTTTCTAAACTGAAAATTCTTATAGTCGGGATGACTTTTTTTAAATTTACTTTAAAAAGTAGAATTTTTTAAGTTTCTACTTCTATGAGGTAGTGGTAAGGTCTACGTACATTCTACCCTCCCTAGACTCCATTTGTGGGATTCCACTGGAAATGTTGTTGTAGCCTAAACGTATAATTTTTACTGAAATTTGGATTTACCATATTCTAGCTATGTGCATGAACTACAAATTGGACAATTCTTTTTCTGGAATAATGCAGTAGTTGTGATGTATCTCTAATGATTCCATACATGATAATATTTATAGGCTATTTTTTTCAATCTCTAGTTGAAGTCATATATATTCTACAGTACTCGAGGCAGTATGGCAAAATTATTCAATGGGTCGATTTTTTGTTAACTCTTGTTATCGTAGCCACATGAATTTATTTTCAGCACTATAGCATTTGCACCTCCCACTAAAAGTAATCTACTTCCCTTGGTAATGCCTTCATGGTCGTCTCAACAAAATTTTTCAGCTCTTCTCTTAGCAATGATCTATCTAGGGCGACTTTTAAATTGCGGCATTTTTAAAAGATAATTTTTCAAAAAGAGCAAATACTTGAAACATGATAAGGCAAAAATAACTATATTTTGCTAAAATTACAATTTTTAGCTGCATACTATAGGAGAGAGGCGAGCGAGATCAAGAGATGGAGGAGAGAGACGTGCGAGATCCAAAGAGGGAGGAGTGAGACGAATGAGAGAGGACAGAGATTGGAGAGAGACGAATTGTGTATGTATATTTGTCAAATTATGTGTAAATGCATCAAATATATATATATATATAACTAATATACATATTTATTTGTATATCTCTCAAATAATTGTACATATGCAGTTGATATATATGTATGTATGTATGTATTTGTATATCTAGCAAGAAATTGCAGAGAGAGAAAATGACAATAAAATCCTAACTATAACTATAAATTGTATTGTTTTTCAAACTATAATGATGTAATGCAAACACATATCATATGTTTACCTAATTACGTAATTTACCCTTTTTTTAGAATTGTGACTTCTCTTAAAACGTAAATTTTACTGCACTGACTTTGATAATACATCTTCTATTTCTTTAGTTTCCCAAGATTTATCCAATGATATATGACATATGTATATAAAATTGAATTAAAGATGAGGTATAAGTGTTTATAATAAAATTAATCAACTTTTATAAGACAATCATATCAAGTTGTACTTAATATATATTTTAGTTGCAAAATATATCATAAATAAAATTAATGAAAAAATGTCATTATGGACATCATCTGTTAGAACAATAAAATAGGCTTGCGGATTTCAAATGTTGATTCAAGCTCAAATAGCTATTTAGAAATTATTACAATATTTGCAATAAACTTTATTTTGAATAAATAAGAAACTTTGTAAAAGTTGTGCCACAATGATTGTAAAAAAACAAGGTAGCTAATGTAACAACCCATCTTAAGATGACTACTTCGTTCAGTAAAACACATGGGATATATATTAGGTATGTAAGTAAACAGACATTACCTATAAGTGGCTCGTTTTAAAGTCGTGCGGGCTTAGGCCCAAAGCAGACAATATCACTAGTGGGCTAGATTGTTACAGGTATTCAAAATCACGCTTGTGTTAGTTTTATCGATGTGGATAAGAGTTCAACTGAGTTTAGGAAAATCTCTATGAGGTGGGGTTGTAATACTCGGTAAAAAATAATCAAAATACCCCTAGATGAGAGACGCTCTCATAACATACCTTCCCAAACTCTGTTGGCAAATCTAAGACCAGAAATGTGATCATCACGAAAAATTATATGGGAAAACGATCCTGGTTGACTTTTAAGGCTATCGGATCGAAAAATAATTTTTTATGCGAAAATGCAATTCCAGAGAAGTGCGCGACATGTCCACATCGCGGGCTTGTCGTGGATTTACACTTGGTTGTGATTTCAATATTTTCTATAGGATTAGAAAACTTGATCGAAATTTTTTTGATGAAAAACTAGAAAATATACCAAGTCCACGACGCAGACTTGGTACATCGAAGGAAAAAATTTTCAATTT
>JAPFFP010043364.1:0-13306 GCA_026153255.1 Solanum medicagineum | reverse complement strand
TATGATTCTATAAAAATCTAGACAATGTTTTTAAGTTGTCAATGTTGAGTAGGCTGATGTAAGCATTCTTTGTCATTTTGAGTGATTAAATCAATTAGGGCTTATGGATAGATGATGATGAGTTTTCCATTATAGTCTAGGTTTTATACAATTAAAATTTATGGGAGCATAGAAGTTAGTAGGCAAAAAGAAGAAGTTAGATTGTAAGAGTTGTGGAAAGTGGTTATCTATGCCAATAAGGGTAATAAGTATAAAAGGATTCTCATAGAGACTAGAGGAAGCCAAGAGTTGTACCTTTGGATATTGCCTTAGTAACAATTCTATATATGTGACTATAGTATAATAGAAGAGTTTAAGATGTTCTTCTGGATAGTGAAGTGATTCCGTGACTGTGTGGAATTATGTACTTATAGCCTAGAAAGGGGAACTGCTTTGTAATTGTATAGAGATGACCTTGTGCTAAGGGGGAGATGATGAGGTAATAAATCAAAGTAGATCTTGAGCTTTTCATAGTGATGAGTCGATTAGGATGATAGATCAATTTTTTTTCCATATAGTATGTGCCTTTTACTTCAGTCGTGGTGATACTTTATTCTTGTTAGTATGAGTGCCATGACCATGTCCTAGAGCTCTGTACCTTATGTTGATTCCTGTTCATGTTGAGTTCCGAGTATTAGACATGGATGAGCCTTGACAGACGAGGAAGATCATATTATGTTATAAATATCCTTAGATATAATTTCTTGAATGAATCATGCTTATGATCTTTTGTTGTAAGCATTTTCAATGATTCTCCTTTCTAGCCTTGATAGTAATGTTCATGATTGTAGATAAGTGATGGATGATGGGAGAGAGTAAGTGTTCTTGATTATGATAATGATGTTATACTAATTACATTTAAGGTTATAGATATGGAGGAGGAGTGATATAAAATAGTGATATGTGGCAGTAGATAGGTAAGAGAACATAGGTGTCCATCTTGGTATCGCTTAATGCAATTGCGGGCATAGATATGCGATAGTGGGCTTGAAGATTCTTAAGTGATGTTGACCTCAAAAGACCATAAAGTGGTTAGAACGATAGGCTTGAATGTGTCATTGTCCTAATCTAAGTGATTATAGTAGACTATTCATGACCTCTAGCTGAATATTTTGAGTATGCGTAGTGGAGTGATTAGAAGGAGTAACATCCTTTATGTGAAAGTCCTTACAAAGGTATAGAACAGAAATTGAGTAGGTTAGATTTGCATGAGCATAATCATCATATAGGTAGCATGCTGCGACTATGAGTTTAGTTTGAACTTTATGAGATTATGCAATACTCTTAGGCTTTGATGGGAGCTATAGGCTTAAGTTATTGAAGTATGGTACACGAGAAGAGCATGGTCGAGGAGAGTCACCAAGCTTGACAATCATTAGCCCTATCTCTTGATACGAAGTGGTACTACCCATATATTCGATAAGTGATAATCTTTTGAAGTCATGAGAAAAGTTGATGGGAGCATTCGGGATTGTAAGCCTTTTTTCATCCCGGGTAAGATTCCTCCTACTGAGGGAATTCCCTATCTGTGCGTTGATGTGTCTATTCTTTAGTTCAAATGTTGATTGCAAAGAAGTTTGAATGATTCTATTGATTGAGTTTTGATGTCTTATTGCCCATCCATGATGACGTTGAAGGTAATGTTCCTATTCTTGATTTTCAACATTAGGTCCATTCTCAAGTTTGAATAGTTGACTGTTTAGAGAGATAGATAGGATGTTTGATTTATCAATTGAGCCCTGATTGTTATTTGTGCCTCGAGACCGTTTCTAATACCCATCATTCGAGGACGAATAACCCTAAGGCGAGATATTGTAATACCTTCCAAAAAGTTAAGATCTGAACTTTCCTCTAATGCATATAGGATCATATTGAGTAATTCTAACCTTGAGTATAGGTATTAAAGCCTATTCTATAGAAGGATTATAGATTTGAGATGAAACCTTCCTTACCGATTGAGTTTCGATATGAAAGTCTATGAAATTGGGTGATCCAATAACTCCAAGATTGTGAACTTATATTAACGCCTTTTTCTAAGTATTTGATGTTTTTTGGATGGGGCTTGAGGTCATAAAGGACATTATGGGGCCAACACTAGTTCAAGACATTTCAATCGGTTAAGTTTCGAGGTGAGCTCATAGAAGGGTCAACTCCAAATAGACATGTCTCTCAGCACATAATAAGTTAGATGAACAATACTATATCACATTGTAGATAATTGAATTAGCTTTCCAGCTCATCTAATTTTTCCTTAATCAAAGTTTGGAGTAAAACATTATTTTCCATTTTATTGAAGCTTGTCGAATATATAAAATTTGGCCATCCGCGAATTTAGACTGCAAAAATGCTCTGTAAAAGCTTGGATTATGTCAAAAAGGGTGACCCAAGGCCCCCATTCGGTGTACTATAGAATGATTTGGCGATTGAGCCCCTAGACCACCGTTTTGGCTGCTAAAACTCATCAAAAGGTCATTTCATAGTTTTGTTGATTATTTGACTTTTACAAAAGGTTAATTTCGACATTTTACTCCTAATTAATTCCCTAAGACTATAATATATCCTTATAACCTCCTATTAATTCATAAATTCCTAAAATCATCAAAATCTTTCATTCAATGTTCTCCCAAAGAAGAGGCTAGGATTCTTCATCTTCAATTGCAAATTAAGGGTTTGTCCAAGTGATTTTTCTCCTTTAGGTATGTAAAACTAACTTAAAGCATGAATGTTTTCTTCCATGTGCCATCTTGATTGAGATAGATTGAAAGGTGAAAGTATTGAGTCTGTATGACTTAGTTTGTTGAAAATTACATGATGAAAAATCTATTCTTATATATCTTTGCATAATTGATTATTTTTATGAATTTGTTTTCTTTAAAGAATGTTCTAAACCTTCTAGTTTCAAAAACCTATAAATGATTTGAGAATAAACGCATGAATGAATCTAGGAATGAGGTCTAGATCCTTGATATGAAACTATTGATTGTAATTGTGATGTGAGCATGATGATAGGTTGATAGAACTTGATAGTCCTGTGAGTCTTCAAATCTGAACTTTAAAAAGTGTTCTAAATGGAAAGGGCCCCTACATGATTTTCTAATTCATTTTTGAAAGGTTGATGGGATTGGTTGGTTCAATAGTTAAAAGATTGGTTTGGTTGAACTGATAAGATTTAATAGTCCATTAAGAGGCTCACTGATTTGTTGATTGAGTTGATGGTTTATGAGCATTGAGTCTTCGGAGGAGTATTGAGCACCAAATTATGGTAGAGTAAGTCCAATTCAAAGTCATTAACAACGTCGCCAAATATAGGAGAGGATTTGTGTCACAACCCAAGCCTAGGGCCTAGACGTGATCGGCGAATGGGGAACTCGAAGGGACCCAAACAAGCCTCGTAGCATATCATTATACATCCATGGTCGCGGAAGCAATTAAAAGATATTTGAACAATGGAAATAAGGGCAAAGGGGCTAAGGGAGAACTTGTCATAACACAGGATCAAGAGATACTAGAATCAACTCATAGCTCAAATACATAACTTTGTCCAACGACACCTCTACTATATAGATAAGAGCGGGGCCCAAGACATATAACCGGGTTAACCCTCATAGTCAACAAGATCAATAAATCACGGACAATGATGTGTTACATTGCAAGAGTTCACAAACTAGGTAACCGGAATGGAGGACTCACCAACTATCTTGAGAAGGTCGTACTAGCCACGTGGAGGAGGATGCTCAAGAGGGACTCCGGTTCCTACATGGTGATATCATGTAGGCAAGAGTATGCGTTAGTACGTTTGAATGTTCTAAGTATGTAGGATGTAATGCTATAAGAGATAGGCATCATAATCAAAATGCATAACAATATTGCATGTATGATCAATGCTTAAGTAAAACATGCTTAAGTAACTCATGCTTATATAGGATAGCGTACGTGTAGAAAAGACCAATTTAGATTTCCAAAGTACAAACCCCTTGGTAGGTTGGTGATGATGCCGCCCCATCGCCTAGGTGCCAAGGTACATACCCCTTGATAGGTTACCAATGTACAGACCCCTTGATAAGTTAGTGATGATGCCGCCCCATCACCATGGTGCCAAGGTTCAAACCCCTTGATAGGTTAGTGATTATGTCACCCCATCACCGTGGTGCAACGGTACAAACCCCTTGATAGGTTAGAGGATGGTCACACCCTACCTCCCATGGTGATTGAGGCATACCCCTCAATTGGCTAGAGTCAATCCAATACTGTATAGAGAGATATCATACACATACTTTCCTTTTATCATCATCATAAAATCATATACATACTCTTCTTTCATCATCATAACATCATTATTAACATAAGACATGCTTTGGACCTTCAATTCCTCAATAAACCATAGTCGGACATTTTATCAAACACCTTGGGGGTGTGTAATGGGGGTAAAAGAGCATGCAGTTTAGAGATGAAATCATGCAGGAAAATCAGTGCTAAAAATTTTACTCAACACCTTACAACACCCCCAAGACATTCACATCAAAACCCCTCATCGAAACTTACAATAGATCTAAGATATATAGCTCACAACATAGCAAAATAGTCACATCTTTACATAGCTTTAACATAGTTCATAGACATGTTCATACTAGTAAACTCATTTGTAAACTCAACTTTAAATCATGCAATTTAGGAAAAGGAAACTTGGGTATCATGGGTGAAAGGAACCCATAAAAGAAACCCACATACCTTAGGTCTAGAGTTGCTTTGAATTGACATCGGGAAGAATGGAGGCTTGGAAATGATCTTTGAATCCAATCTTGTTCTTGTGTTTCCTTGAAATCAAATGGTGGTTTGATGGAGGTTTTAGAGAGAGTTGAGAGTGTATTTGAGATGAGAGTAATGAGTTTTATACTTTGGAACCTTGTTTAGGTCTTTTAGGAAGGTTAAGATAGCATTGGAAGTCTAAAAAGGGCATTAGAGTAATTAGCATTTACGAAAATGCCATTAGTGAACGGATGGAAAAATTGGCAAAGTGTCATCTCACTGGAGACTTTACTGGCCGTGTGCCACTCCACGGGTCATGTGGAGTGCCCGTGAGACAAGACTTGGACAGAAAAATGGAATTGTAACACTTTAGAAAAAGCTACCATCGACGTCACTTTGACAGCCACTTTCACGGACCGTGTAGTGTTACACGGACTGTTTACTGGTCTGTCCCACCTCACTTAGACAAGAAAATGTTGTAGCACAGCAAACTCCCAGGTGGCACGGCCGATACCACTTCACACGAGCCGTACAAGGTAGCCGTGTCCCATGCCTTAGCTTCCAATGCCACCCAAGCCTAGCCAAGCCTCCTAAAACACCTCCATGCCCCTCTTCACGACCAGTGGTGGGTCACACAACCCGTGCCACTGGTCATGGACCAAGACTTATCCTCACCATGCCATTTCCCAGCTCCAAACATTTGCCACGACCCGTACAAGGCCACATTGCCCGTATGGGTGCCCGTGGGGCTTCACTACACGAGAGGGTCTCATGAAAAAGGTCATAACTCCTTCATTCGACATCAGAATGAGGTCAAAACAAGTGAGTTGTGAAGATAATGCAAAGGGCTTTCATTTGACATGTCGTGGACCACACAGTTCTAAATTTCCCAAGACTTTTGCTTGTTTAAAGTTGACCCTTTTGATGAACCATCACCCAAAACTCAACTCTTAGAGAAGTCTTGGACTCGTAAGGTACTAGGAGACTCCCATGGACCTAATACACCCCAATCCTGACCAAATGAGGATTGAAACATGAATACATAAGAGCATAGAGTTATGGGGTATCACAATATCTCCCCTTGGGAACATTCCTCCTCGAATGTCAAAGAAACATACATAAGGAAAGTAGTCATGAAGATTTTAGCCCAAACATGAATGCAACAATACACATAAACATGATTTCCAATGAAAGTTCAACATGTACATTGACACTTCTCATAATCTTATCAACATGAACATGAATGCATGCGATGACTTAAGGGCCAATACTTGAGACTTGGAATCATAAAAAGTACTTGACATGTCATCATAAGCTTGAATAGAATGAAAGAGATACGGGTATTGCTTCTCCATGTCTGCACCAACTCCCTGAGAAAGACACATGAATATACGAATCTTCCAAAGGGCCTTAATGAACACCACATCCCCATTAACCAACTTCTCCACTCATCCATCCAACATCTCTACCGGGACCTCCTTCCAAGACAACTTATCTCCCCCTCACCCACAACTTCAAAGAGTTCTATAACACTAGAGTCACCAAGAAATCCCATCCACCTAGAAGCATGAAGAACTGGGCGAACCATATCTACATCTATAGGCAAATCCCTAAACTCGTGCAACTTTACCAACCTTCCTCTACACTCTATAAGTCAACCTTAAATTCACCTAACCCACTTGGTACCGTAGCCAACATGGGAGACAATCTCCACTCTATCATCTTCTCACTCAAAACTTCTAACTCGAATAAGACGGAATCAAGGCCTTGCTTAAACTAGACTTTTTAACCCAAGAAGACTTGGAATCTCGAGGACACTATACTACCATTCCCAACTTCCCTCAACCTACTTCCAACCTAGCCAACCGATGGACCCACTAGTCTCCTCTTTGCCACCATTATCTACATATGCTAAGCTACCCATAAGCACCCTACTTAGAGCACCAACCATAAGTCTTGCCTTACCGAAAAAAGAACTAAAGCACACTCATATCATAATCCTTAAAGAATTCTAACCACCTTCTTGTTATCCACAAAGCAAACTTATCATATTAATCAACCAATCTCACACCAAATGATCCACAAGCTCTAAATAAATCAATACCTCATCTAGAAACCACCACAAATATACCAAGGTAGGGTTTTAAGACCATTCATGAAACCCATAAACATAGCCAATGCATAAATTAATCAATCTCCATGAAGAAACAAGCTGCATGCAACTGTTCCATCCTAAGTAGAACACCACAAGCCACCACACCAACTCCAACAAGTCACAAGGCAAAACCTAATGCAAGATGAACATGGATCAACACTTATGGACTTTCTAGCAGCCATACACTCAACCAAGTGATAGACACCAAAGGCTCAAATCACAACTCGAACACACAAGAATCCCACTAGCAACCAAAAGAATAATGAAATAAATAATGACACTTAAATCCATCAAAATCAAAACCTTCAACTTACCTTCCTTCGCTTTCCTCTTTGAAGAGACATGATCAAATAAAAGAGGAAAGAACAATCGTTAAGGTGGTGGGGGAGAAACTTAACTCAACTCCGTATCATGAATTAGAACATAGGGAAGAGAAACATTTCCTAAAATACCTCATAGCCTCCTATTCATAGTGGTGGTACGCTTCACGACCATTAATAGGACTCTAATCGATGCGGTGTATTGGATTTCGAGGATCTATCAGCCTAGGGCTCTGATACCATCTTTGTCACAACCCAAGCCAAGGGACTAGGAGTGACTGGCAAATTGGGAACCCGAAGGGATTCCAAACAAGCCTCGTAGCATATCATTATACATCCTTGGTCGCGGAAGAAATTAAAAGATATTTGAAGAATGGAAACAAGGGAAAAGGGCTATCGGAGAACTTTTCATAGCATAGGATCAAGAGATTAGAATCAACTCATAGCATAAATACATAAATTTGTCCAATGACACCTCTACTACATAGATAAGAGCGGGGGCCAAGATATATAACCGGGCTCACCCTCATAGTAAACAAGATCAATACATCAAGGGAAGTAATGTGTTATACATTGCAAGAGTTCATAAACTAGGTTCCTAGATTGGAGGACTCACCAACTATCTTGAGATGGTCGTACTAGCCACGTGGAGGAGGATGCTCAAGAGGGACTCCAGTTCCTACATGGTGATATCATGTAGGCAAGAGTATGTGTTAGTACGTTTGAATTTACTAAGTATGTAGGATGCAATGGTACAAGAGATAGGCATCATAATCAAAATGCATAACAATAAGCAATAGGTATAATATAACAAGATTGCATGTATGATCAATGCTTAAGGAAAATATGCTTAAGTAACATATGCTTATATAGGATAGCATATGTATAGAAAAGAGCTACCGAGATTTATGAAGTACAAACTCCTTGGTAGGTTGGTGATGATGCCGCCTCAATGCCTAGGTGCCAAGGTACAAACCCCTTGATAGGTTTCCATGAAACAAACCCCTTAGTAGGTTAGTGATGATGCCGCCCCATCACCCTCATGCCAAGGTACAAATCCCTTGATAGGTTACTAAGGTACAAACCCCTTGATAAGTTAGTTATGATGCCGCCCCATCACCCTGGTGTTAAGGTACAAACTCCTCGATAGGTTACAGGATGGTCATACCCTACCTCCAATGGTGATTGAGGCATACCCCTCAATTGGCTATGGTCAATCCAACACTATAAAGAGCGATATAATATACATAATTTGTTTTTATTATCATCAAAGAAT
This sequence comes from Solanum medicagineum, assembly GCA_026153255.1. Classification (NCBI taxonomy): domain Eukaryota; kingdom Viridiplantae; phylum Streptophyta; class Magnoliopsida; order Solanales; family Solanaceae; genus Solanum; species Solanum medicagineum. Next base: position 4,770 of record JAPFFP010043364.1, on the reverse strand, counting down.
CATATACATACTCTTCTTTCATCATCATAACATCATTCATAGCATAAGACATGCTTTGGACCTTCAATTCCTCAATAAACCATAGCCGGACATTTTATCAAACACCTTAGGGTTGTGTAATGGGGGTAAAAAAGAAAGCAATTTAGAGATGAAATCATGCAGAAAAAGCAATGGTAAAACCTTTAATCAACACATTGCAACACCCCCAACACATTCACATCAAAACCTCTCATCAAAACTTACAATAGATTTAAGATATATAGCTCACAACATACCAAAATAGTCACAACTTTACATAGCTTTAACATAGTTCATAGATATGTCCATACTAGTAAACCCATTTGTAGACTCAACTTTAAGTCGTGCAATTTATGAAAAGGAAGCTTGGGTATCATGGGTGAAAGGAACCCATAAAAAACCCACATACCTTAGGTCTAGAGTTGCTTTGAATTGAGATTGGGAAGAATGGAAGCTTGGAAATGATCTTTGAATTCAATCTTGTTCTTGGGTTTCCTTGAAATCGAATTGGGGCTTGATGGAGGCTTTTCAGAGAGTTGAGAGTGTATTTGAGATGATAGTAATGAGTTTTATCCTTTGGAACCTTGTTTTGGTCTTTTAGGAAGGTTAAGATAGCATTGGAAGTCTTAAAAGTGCATTACAGTAATTAATATTTACGAAAATGCCACTAGTGAAAGGATGGAAAAATTGGCAAAGTGTCATCTCTCTGGAGACTTCACTGGCCATGTGGCACTCCACGGGTCGTGTGGAGTGCCCGTGAGAAAAGAATTAGACAGAAAACTGGAATTGGAACACTTGAGAAAAAGTTAGTGTCGACTCACTTTGATGGCCACTTTCACGGACCGTGTAGTGATACACAGACCGTTTATTGGTCCATCCCACCTCACTTAGACAAGAAGATGTTGTAGGCCAGCACACTCCCATGTACCACTGTCCGTACCCCTTCACACGAGCCGTACAAGGCAATCGTGGCCCTGCCTTAGCCTCCTAAAGCACCTCCACGCCCCTCCTCATGACCAGGGGTAAGTCACACGACCTGTGCCACAAGTCATGGACCAAGACTTAGCCTTACCACACCATTTTCCAGTCCCAAACATTTCCCACATTGCCCGTAGGGGTGCCTATGGGACTTCACTGCACGAGAGGGTCTCATGAAAATGGTCATAACTCCTTCATCCGACATCGGAATAAGGTGAAACCAAGTGTGTTGCGAAGAAAATTCAAAAGGCTTTCATTTTAAATTTTGTCGGCCCCCCAGTTTCAAATGTCCCAATACTTATGCTTGTTTAAAGTTAACCATTGCATAAACCATCACCCAAAACTCAACTCTTAGAGAAGTCTTGGACTCGTTAGGTACTAGGAGTCTCCCATGGACCTAATACACCCCAAACCTGACCAGATGAAGTTTGAAACATGGATACATAAGAGCATAGGGTTACATGGTGTCACGATTGAACTGTTAAGTTGAATATTTCCTCTTGATAGGTCCTTGAAACAATAGTGAGGACTTATATCTGGTCTATTATGGATCGATTTTTTCTTACACGTGCAAGGTATTGAATGGATTTGGCAATGTCAATAGGATTGTTCTATAATCACTGGCTCCTAAGTTATTATTGCCAGATAAAACGAACACCCATAAAAGTTCCATCTTGATAGTGCTCTGAGTTGGGTTGGATATAATTCGATTGGGTTGGGTTTGATTGATATTGATTGATCATTCTCTACTCCTTAATCTTGCTTCTGATAGATATTTGACATTTTGATTGAGTATTTCTAAGTTGATGTTATTATATATTATTCTACCTATATATGTTTAGTTCTTCTATTTTACATACTAGTACATTCAGCGTATTGACATCCATTTGGGTTGCATCATTTTATGATGTAGAGACAAGTATTAGGGATCATTAATAGGTGTATCTTTAAGGATCTATTCACATTAAGCTGATTGGTGAGACCGCCTTGCTTCTAGAGGACTTAAATATTACTATCATCTAGCTACTAGAAATTAGCCCTTTATTTCCTTTCAAGTGTGGTAGCCATGGCCTGTCATGTACCATATAGATAGTACTGACAGAGGCTTTATTGACTAGATTGTGAGTTATTGATTTGATAGAGTTATGGCTAGTTTCTTTCATACTAGTCTTGTGATTGGATCGGCTGGCCTATGGCCCTTACCTATAAATATTTGATTGTCATATTTCTATCGAGTTATTTCTTGATTGTTGATGTCTTCAAATGTTAGATTTTGATATAATGAATGTGATAAGGCCAAGTGGTTCGCATCGGAGCTAGTAATGGTTTCTCAGTATTGGCCACGGCAAGGGTATCCTCTTGGGGTATGACAAAGTTACTTGGCTATCATAAATTGATATGCTAAGATGATTGTGTTCTATTCTTGAAGAATGAGAACTTTTTGGTAAATTCTACAAATACAAATTCATTCACTTAAGTCTACGTGATATTATTCAATAAAACTTCTCTATATGAATGTGCACTTTATTGTGATAGGATTATGACTCATCTCCAAAAGAGAGTTTAGAGTAATTGAGAAGAAATAAATATGAAAAATACTCCCCAAGTAATAATTTGAAACTTGCTCATGTAATAATAAATCTTAAATTTACTATAGGAAAAGACACGTGTGATGGTAAACTTGAAGTTTACTTGTTAAACATATATTGAAGAAATAAAAGTTTCATAAAGAATTCTTTGTGTTGTTTGTTCTCATGATATGCTGATTGGGCGAACTAATGTTGGGACTAAATTTCCTAAATTCTGAAAGTATGATAGGTGAATATGAGTCAATTCATAGTTATATGATATGTGAAATAGATACATCTATAATATAAACATATGCACATTAATTGTCAACTTGAAGTTTGACGTTCGTAAAATTATTTATGCAAGATAATTGAGTTAACAACACAACTGTAATGACCTGACCTAGGGGCATAATTTTCACACAGCGAATGAGATATCCGAAGGCACCTCATCTAAGCCATCTTGAGCATTCATAAGCATTTAATGAAGACGTTTGCAGAAAATAAGTGAAAAGGGGCTATGGGCCATTTATGCAATGAAGCAATATTAAAAAGTAGTGAAATAACTAATGTTCATTTGTCCATAAGCTTACCAACTACTACATTGATGGATGGGACCAATATTGGTCCATCTCTATCAAATAGAAAAGAATTCATAATTGTGCAACAGAGAAAGTAAATGCCTCAAGGGCTACAAGTACATTGTCTCAAAATAACACTATAATACCTGACAGAATGAGAATGGTAGAGTCCTGAACTAAGAGCTTACCATAAATAACAAAGCTAGTCATGAATGTCGAATACTAGCCATGAGCCAGTGGAGGAGTGCTTGTCCCTACTTGGTTAAATCATATAGTCAAAATGTCTATTAGTACATTAGAATGTACTAAATATGTGATATGCAATGCATGCATGAAATTGTAATGCCCATCATTCATAAATATAACATATAAATATGTAAGTGATATGCTACTAAAATACAATACTTTGGATACTTTAAAAACTTGAAATTTTGTGTGTTCTCAAAGAGTTGTTGGTGGGTTTGATGTGTTTTTATGCTACTGTTGTAGGATTACAGGATTCAGTATCATTTTGGGCAAAGTTCTGCAGAATTGAAAGTTTCTGGTGATTTACGGATAACTCTACTAGTCGTGGTTCACTCACAAGCCATAAATTGGTTTCGTGAGTCTGATCCAGTAGAAGGCAAAGTTTCAGATGTTAAATCCATGAACTATTAGATGAGCCATAGATTTATTCACTACTCAAAGGTGCTTTTGTAGGTTGAAGATCAGAAAACATGTTAAATGCTGAAGTATTATCAGACAAAGGCACTTAAGAGTCGTAAGTCTAAAGATGGGTCGTAAATAAGCTCGTGCCAGGAGGATCAAAGTTTTGAAGAGGTTCAGATAAATTAGCAGATGAAACCTTCTATGGGTCATAAGTGAAAACATGGCTTGTAAGTAGGTCTCGTAAGTTGAAGTCTGATTTTAGAAAGTTTTGAGTATGAAGCCCAGGTTTGGGCCGTGAGTTTACATATGGCCCGTAACCTATTTTGTAGAAGCTGCCAAATCCAGTTTTCCTATTATGTTTTGGATTTGTATTTTACTTATTTTAAATAGTTTTTCTTTAGGTTTTTCTTGAAGAAAGATGCACGAGAGAGGAAAAAAACACTTTGAGAACTTATACTTTGTGATTTTTAGATTGAGATTATTGCGTCGTGATTTCTTGTGCAGAATTTCAAATTTCTTATACTTAAATTCATCAATGTAAGTGTTTAATTATGTTATTCCATAACATGATTTTCTCATCTATAATGATCTTTCATAGCTAAATCCATAACTAGGGTTGTGGAAATCATGAAGAACTAACAAGGTAAAACTAGATAACCCATAATTTTTGAAAAGTGTGCATGCATGTTTTGAGTCCTTATTTTGGTCTCATTTTGAGGATAGACTACAAAGAAGCATTGCCCTCTTTATGTTACAACCCGTACCTAGGGTCTAGAAGTGACATGGCGAATGGGAACACAAGAGTCCCCAAACAAGCTTGAAAGCATCCATTCACACATCATCAGTTCGGAAGCACATATCAAATGGTAAACATATCATTCTAAGGGACTGGAAAAAGTAGGACTCATGCTATGGGTATATCATAAGGATAAGGATTAATATGGATTCATATAACACATAACACATAAAGACTAAGG
>JAPFFP010043363.1:0-13307 GCA_026153255.1 Solanum medicagineum | reverse complement strand
AACTTTTAGAGGCAAATTCTGATTTTTCTTTTGTGTTCAAGATTATGTGACTTGTGGGAGCTGCTTGGGCCTTTTTAAAACTTATTCTTGGCCGACTTACTAAGGCTATCTAAGACTTACATCACCAAGTAGGTGATGCAGCTCCTTGGCCGTTTCACTTGGGCCTTTTGGAGCTCCAAATACATGGGCCTTTGCTGGCCATTTTTCAGATTTCTTCCTCTCAACTAGCTGGGCCTAATTTGCTAAGAATGTTGTATTGTATTTGGTACCTTTTTGATACCTATCTTGGGCTGAACATATAGTCCATTTAGGATGCTAAAACATGGGTGCAAGTTACACCCTTAACACGGACTTAAGATGTCGAGTCTCGTCTCCGTTTAGTTAGTGATTTAAGCTAAGCAACTAGGTGACTCACCTACCTGCTTACTAAGTCCTACAAGCTCCTCAATTTTCTTACTTCATTTTAAGGTCGTAAGTTCTTTAATTCAACACAAAACATGTATACCCTTGATCCCCTTTAACCGTTAGACGCACATATAGCCCATTAACACGAGATTCAAGCACTTTTAAAATTTGACGTCAATTTGCCCCTTTTATGTCATGTTTCCCTTGAATTGTAATAGTATTGTAAGGTGTGGGTTGTTACACATTTTGACTCTATTTGGGTTGTTGTGGATGGAATGACAAAGTCTGCTCACTTCTTGCCGGTTAAAACTACTTATGGTGCCAAAGATTATGCTAAGTTATACAATAATAAATTGGTTAGGTTGAACGGGGTGTCCTTGTCTATCATTTCGGATCGTGGTGCTCAATTTGCTTCTCACTTTTGGAGATCCTTCTAAAGAGGTCTTTGTACCAAGGTTAAGCTTGGCATGACCTTTCACTCTCAAATGGATGGTCAAGCCGAGAGGACTATCCAAAATCTTGAGGATATGTTTAGAGCTTGTGTTTTTGAGTTTAAGGGAAGTTGGGATGAACATCTTCCACTCTTTGAGTTTGCTTACAACAATATCTACCTCTCAAGCATTTGTATTTGAAGCTCTTTATGGTAGGCGTTGTAGATCCCTAGTTAGGTAGTTTGAAGTGGGGGAAATGGCTTTGTTTTGCCCCCATTTGGTCATGGAACCTTGGAAAAGGTAAGGTTGATTAGGGAGAGATCGAAAATAGCCCAAAGTAGACAAAAGTCATATACCGATGCGAGGAGAAGAGATCTTGAGTTTAAGGTTAGTGATTGGGTTTACTTTAAATTCTCACCTAGGAGGGGTGTGGTTCGATTTGACAAGGAGAAAATGAGCCCAAGGTTTCTGGTTCCTTACCAAGTTTTGAGGAGAGTGGGTAAGCTTGCATATGAGTTGGAGTTGCCTATGGAGATGGACATGGTTCATCCGGTTTTCTTTGTGTCTATGCTGAGAAAGTGTGTGGGTGACCCAAGTGCCATAGTGCCATTGGATGTTGTGGGTGTTGTAGGAGATAATTTGACTTATGAGGAGGTCCCGGTGACAATTTTGGGTTGGGAAGTGAAGAGTTGAGGAACAAAAATCTAGCTTCCGTCAAGGTCCTTTAAAGGAACCAAACAAGTTGAAAGTGCAACATAAGAAGTCGAGGCAGACATGAGAAAGCGATATCCATATCTTTGCCACTCTACTCAAGCCGAAGGTACTACTTTAAGTCCCTTATATTATTTCAAGTCTTAAGTTTCAGCCCTTATGTCATTTTGCATGCATTCATGTTTATATTGAAGAGTTTGAGGTGATTTTGAAATTCATGTTGAGAATTTTGAAAATGATGTTTAAATGCATTTGTAGTATTCATGTCAGGCTGAAATCATCATGATTAGTCCTCTTATGTACGTTTCTTTGACATTCGAGGACGAATGTTCCCAAGGGTGAGATATTGAAATGACCAAAAAATGGCCCAAAAATATGATTCGAAAATGCCCATAATCGTAATATCCATATATCTCAAAGTCCGTGTATGATATCAAATTTCAACTTCATATTCTTGATTAAGGGGAACAATTGAGTGGTAAATGGGTATAACCTAGATTTTAGAAGACCCGTAGCAAAAAATAATTTTCGCCAATTTTTCGCAAACCAGTAGGGGTTCGTGATGGCTCCACGATGCGATCCCGTCACGGAGTAGTGCTAGCACTTTTTTAATTTTCTATTTTGGACTAGGGAATAGGGGTCATGGACCCATGCCCATTTACATGTGAAATATCTCATGCTTAGCCATTTTTCATCGCCATATCACTCAAAAACTCTCTCTAAAACCTCTTAACTATTTTATTAAAAATTCCCATTCAAATTTAATGTCTCAAGCTTGATTCCGGATCTCATGAACTCTATTTAAGCTTCGAGTATTCTTCAAGTTTACATCAAGAAAACCCAAGGTTAAGGTATGTGCGTTTCATCCATTGGGTCCTTTAACTCATGGAGCCCAATCTTCCTTTTCATGAAAAATTGCATGTTTTCAAGTTGTATTACCTATGAGTATCTCTTATTATGAATAATGAGCATGAATCATGTTGGGGTTTTATGAAATACTGATTTATTATGCATGACTATCTATTTCAAGATTATACCATGATTTGATTATATCTTTTGAGACTGCATGTTTGGAGCTATGAAACTATGATCTATTACGCGTTTTGATGATGTTTTTCAAGGTACCCTATATGAAGGTTTTACTACATGTTTGTGGGTTGATTTGAATTAAGTTTTCTCATCTTATTTCACTCTTTAATTACAAGATTTTGAACAAGTGTCATGGACCCATCATGTGTTTGGTAAAATGTCAAGTCAAGAATTCTCAAGTTATTGACAACCTATTTCATGATTTACAAGTCAAGTGACTATATGATGATTAAGGGCTTTCGAGTATGTATTGAATTCATGAAAAGTATCTATAATGTTATAAGTATCAAATTAAGCCCTATTTCAAATTTACCTCTAGTGAGCCATTCATGTTAAAGCAAGGGTTCATGTATGATTATGATCTACTGTAATGTTTCAAGTTAGATCACCATTAGAGATCAAGCATGTTTAAGAGCTACTCATGTCATGTTTCCATGTTTCTTACAATTTATTAAAATTATGATTATTTCAAGTATTATGTGGGATTAGACTTAGCATCGATGGATTGGATGTCGACAATGGATATCTTTAAGGGTCCATACTCCTTTCCTCTAACTTTGTGCCAACATAGGATTATACTTTATCTTTTCTATACTAGTGGATCCATTTAGTGTACTTTATCATGAAATCCACTCTAAAATGGGACAGGTTCCATAAGGAGGGTTACTTCTCCGGAATGGGAGGGGTTCCAGTAAGGTCAAGTATGGTTTACCTTGGCAAGTAGACTACATTTTTACCGATGAGGGGTAATCATCGGGTTTCCAAGTTGTAGTTCGCTTGGTGTTACTTTTGTCGGTTATGGTCTCTTTCCACACCTGTATTATGTTCTTTGCAAGTTAAATGATTTACAAGCATGTTTCACTTCAAGCATTGATCATTCATGGCATATTGTGATTACACTTATCTATTGGTTATTATTATGCATTTTGACTATATTGACTTATATTTTGTTGCATTGCATCGTATAAACTTAATATATTCAAATCTACTACCGTATAATCTAGGCCTACATGATATTACCGTGTAAGGACCAAAGCACCATTTGATCATCCTCCACATGGATGTTACTATCCTTTGATGTAAGCTTGGTGAGTCCTCAAGTCTAAGGACACTATCTTTATTACTCGTTATTTTGAGACTTGTTTATGTTGAATATTTATTACTATGGGGGTGAACCGGAAAGTGTCTTGTCCCTCACTCCATTCCATGTTAGAGGTGGTGTTGGATATTATGATGTATTTATACTTGATTTTGACTCTGTAATGCTTTCATAATTATCAAAGACTTCCCTTAGTCCCGCTTCCCTTTTTATTATATCTCTTGTTATTGTTTACTTTGCTTCCGCGACAAAGATGTATGATTGATATGCTAAGAGGCTTGTTGGGATCCTTCGATTTCTTATTCGCCATTTCATATCTAGGCCTTAGGCTTGGGTAGTGACACTACAAGTATGCTCTTACAATTGTGGTTGACCCTCGTGCAAGAATGCATAAGTTCATTTCTGGTATCTTTAACTTGCTTGTGAAAGATTGTCGTATAGTGATGCTCATTGGAGATATGGATGTATCTAGACTCATGGTATATGTGGAGCAGATTGAAGGGGTGAAATTCAAGGATATGAGAGCACATTATCCTAAGAGGGCCCGTTTTGATGGTGGGTTCTTTGGCTCTAGGGGTAGTGCTTTTGGTCGCTTCCAATAGGGCCAAGGTTCTAATGCTCGGGTTGTAAATGCTGGGATACCTTCTCCCAGGGCACCTATTAGGTGTGGGCCATTACCTCCACGGTGTGACAAGTGCGGGAGATATCAACCCAGAAAGTGCTTGTAGGATTCGAATGCTTACTTTGGCTGTGGAGAGATGGGGCACCAACTTGCTGATTGTACAAAGGCACTGAAGAAGGGTCAAATAGGTCAAGGTAATCCCGCCCAACCAAAATCTTCACAAGGTGTTGCCCGGCGGAACAATAGGTTCTATGCCCTTTATGCTCATCAGGAAGTTGAGGAGCTCCGTATGTTGTGACTGGCATATAATAGTCTTTGATTTTCATGGTTATGCTTTGCTTTATTTGGGTACAAATTTATCTTTTGTGACTCCTCTATTGGTTGTCAAGTTTGATCTAAGCCTCAAAATTCTATGTGAGCCCCTTTCAGTTTATACTCTCGTGGGTGAACTTGTTGTTTCTCGTAGGGTTTACTGGGGTTTTACTATTTTTATGTTTCTTAAAGTCTTCTGTATGATCCTGTGGAACTTGCAATGTTTGATTTTGATGTAATTTTGGGATTGGATTGGGTTCATGCATCATATGCCTCTATAGGTTGTAGAACCGGAAAGGTCAAATTCTAACTTTCGGATTCTCGTTCTTGAATGGAAGGGTAGTGACTCTGCTATTAAAGGTCAGTTTATTTCCTACCTTAAGGACTGGAAAATGATCTCCAAGGGGTGTATTTATCATATTGTGACGTTAAGGATATGGAATCCGAGTTACCTACTCTTGAATCAGTTCTGGTGGTGAATGAGTTTCTGAATGTGCTTCCCCAAGACTTGCCCAGTATTCTACCCGAATGGAAGTAGACTTTGGCATAGATCTTCTTTTGGATACTCAACCAATCTCTATTCCTCCTTATCTATGATATCGACTGAGTTAAAGGATCAAGTGAAGGATTTTTTGGGGAAGGATTTCATTAGGCCAAGCATATCTCTATGGGGGCTCTATATTGTTTGTGAGAAAGAAAGATGGATCTCTTTGGATGTGCATTGATTATAGGTAATTGAATAAGGTAACCATTAAGAACAATTATCGTTGCCTAGGATCGATGACTTGTTTGACTAACATCAAAGGGCAACCCATTTTTTAAAAATTGACCTTCGTTCGGGGTATCATTAGTTTAAGGTTAGAGAGTGTGATATTCCCATTATGACTTTTTGGACTAGGTATGGGCACTTTGAATTTGATGTTGATTGTCTTAACTAATGTTCTGGTCTTGTTTATGGATCTTATGAATTGGGTGTTCAAGCTATTCCCTTGATAGTTTTATGGTTGTCTTCATTGATGATATTCTCATTTATTTCAGAAGTGAGCAGGAGCATATGGATCATTTGAGGTTGGTCCTTCAAACCTTGAGGGAGAAGAAGTTGTCTGCCAAGTTTAAGAAATGTGAGTTTTGGTTGGTTGAAGTAGCTTTTCTTGATCATGTGGTGTCCGATGATGGTATTAAAGTTGACCTAAAGAAGACCAAGGCCGTGAAGAATTAGCCTAAACCATTAACTCTCCTTCGGGTATTTGAAATTTTCTTAGGTTGGCTGGCTATTACAGGAGGTTTGTTGAGGGTTTCTCATCTATTGCACCTCCATTAACTAAGTTGACCCAAAAGAAAGTTAGTGGTTGGATGAAGGTGAGAAAAGTTTTCAGACCTTAAAGGATCGGCTCACATCGATTCTTGTTTTGACTCTACTAAACAGTTTAGATGGGTTTGTGGTTCATTGCGATACTTCTTGAATTGGGTTGGGATGCGTACTTATGCAGCATGGTAAAGTGATAGCCTATACATCAAGGCAATTGAAAGTGCATGAGCATAATTAACCAACTCATGATTTTGAGTTAACGACGGTGGTATTTGCCTTGACGATTTGGAGACACTATATGAATGGGGTGCATGTTGATATTTTCATTAATCACAAGAGTTTGCAATATGTGTTCACTCAAAGGTACCTCAACTTGAGGCAAATGAGATGGTTGGAGCTCTTAAGGACTACAACATGAGTATATAGTATCATCCCGGCAAGGCATATATGGTAATTGATGCTCTTAGTAGCCTATCTATGGGAGGTGCAACTCATGTTTAGGAGGAGAAGAAGGAGTTGGCAAGGGATGTTCACCGTTTGGCTATATTAGGAATTAGGCTGGCCAACTCTAATGATGGTGGCATTCATGTTCAAAATAGGGCCTAACCCTCGGTGGTTGTTGATGTAAAAGCTAGGCAAGATCTAGATCCATCATTGGTTGAGTTGAAGAAATTGGTTGCCCAAAAGAAGATAGAGATTTTCTCCTAAGGGAGAGATCGTGTGCTTCGGTATCAAGATTGGTTATGTGTTCCGAATGTGGATGATCTTATGTCACAACCCAAACTAGGGCCTAGATGTGACACGAGGCATGGGGACCCTGAAGGAACCCCAAGCAAGCCTCTTAACATATCATTATACATCCGTGGTTGCAAAAGCAATTAAACATCAATAAAAGAAAAGTAAGGGCAAAGGGATTAAGGGAAAACCTTCATTCATAAAACATCAAGAACATCAAGAGAGGATTCAAGCTTATAGCATCATTACATACTTGTTAAACAACACCTTTGAACATAGAACTTAGCGGGGGCCAAGACAAGCAACGGGATGACCCTCATAGTCAAAATATAGAATAAAGGAAGAGAGTCGTAATATATGACATAAGAGCATAAACATTGTCCTCGTAATGGAGGACTCACCAACTAGCTTGAGAGAAAGATGGTACTAGGCACGTGGAGGAGGATGATCAAGTGGAGCTCTGGTCTCACATAGTAATATCATGTAGCCACAGAGTATGCGTTAGTACGTTCGAATGTACTAAGTATCTAGGATGCAATGCAACCAGAGATAGGCATCATAGGCAAAATGTATAATCATAGCAAGAGACAGTATATTAGCAACATGGCATGCATGAACAATGCTTGTAATAAAACATGCTTGAAAAATAATCATACTTACACAACTTGTTTAACACACTAAGGTGACATGCTTAGATCATTCAAGTACCTTATATTAAAGGGTGAGGGATATAACATTAGGCATAACCCCTTCTAGTAGTTAATGGTAGTACATGAGGGTAAAAATATAGCATAATTCATAACCTCTACATGTAAACATGAGATAATGAATAGCACATGAGGGTAGAAGGTAACATAGGTCATAAACCCTACATGTGAGTATGAGGTAATACATAATATTGAGTCGCATATGAGGGTGAGGCATACCACATAGTTCATAACCCCTTCATATGAGTACATTGCATAACCTCAAATCATACATGAGGGTAAGGAGTACAACATAGTTCATAAGCCCTTCATGTAGATATGAGTAAGTGAATAGCATTGATTCGTACATGAGGGTAAGCTGTACAACATAGTTCATAACCCCTAAATGCAGATATTGGCCTTGTACTAGAGGGTAAAGCATATAACATAGTTCATAACCCCTTCTAGTAGGCTTCACATTTCACAAGACTATAAACCTTAGCATAAGGACTCAATAACTCATTAATAATTTCCAAGAACACAACGATCATGAGAGCCCAACACTTCACATGCAAGGACATATGTGCTTTACATGATTTAAACACACACATATACATTCCTTTCATCATCATAAAGTCATTCATCTCATAAGACATGCATTGGGCCTTCAATTCCTCAAAATATATTAACTGCACTTGACGGGTGTGTAAAGCTAGTGTAAAATCATGCATTTCAAGAGTTGTATCATGCTAGAATATTTCATGTAAAACTATCAATAGATACTTAGTAATATCCTCAAGCAATATACATCAAAGCCCTTCAACAATTCTCACTATAGATCTTATATTCATAGCTCAAAACATGCTAAAACAATCACAATCTCATGAAACCCAAACATAGTGTGCAGTGAAATTAAGTAAGGCCCATGAGTAAATCAATTTCAAATCATGAAATTTTAGGTAAAAGAAGGCTTGGTCATCATGGGTGAAAGGAGCCCATGAAAAAAACCAACATACCTTGACTTTGGAGAATCCTTGAAAAAGATTGGAGATAGAGACTTGAACCTTGAATGAGAACCTTAGGATACAAATCAGTTTTGGGACTTGAAATTTGGAGGTGAAATATTGTGTAAGTTTTTGACAGAGTATTTGGGAATGTATTGAATGATATGAGGGTGAAATAAGGGTAAGTATAGGTATTTTTACATATGGAGATGTTTAGGCCCAAGACCCAAAAGTCTTGGACCGACTCAACAGAACTGGGCATTTTAACATTGAGGTGCTAAAACCTCACTATTTTTCGCCACTTTGAAATTTTGAAATTTCCTATGGTTGCTCTAAAATCAGGGTTAGACCCATTTTCCACTCAATTCTTCCCTCTGAACAAGAATATGAAGTCATTTTTCCGAAATAACACACGGATTTTGAGGTATATGGAAATTACAATTCCAGACACTTTCGAGGCACATTTTCGGGCATTTTTTGGGGTCGTTTTATCTTAGGAGGGTAATCATGAGTTAAGCCCATAAGTCTCATTATTCTACTCATCTGGCATCTACTATCATGTATTGGGATTTGAGGGAGGTGTATTGGTGGCATGGTATGAAGAAAGATATGGCCAAGTTTATATCCGAATGTCCTAATTGTCACCAAGTGAAAGTGGAGCACCAAAGGCCCAGTGGCTTGACTCAAGATATTGAGATTCCTACTTGGAAGTGGGAGGATGTGAATATGGGTTTTGTGGTTAATTTGCCTTAGAACCAAGGGCAGTTTGACTCCATTTAGGTTATAGTTAATCGGATGACTAAATCGACTCATTTCCTACTAGACAAGACTACTTTTTGATCCAAATATTATGCCAGGTTGTACATACAAGAGTTGGTGATGTTGCATGGTATGCCTAGGTTAATCATATTTGATCGTGATATCCAATTTACTTTACACTTTTGGAGTACACTTCAGAGGAGACTTGGTACTAAGGTTAAGTTGAGCACTGCCTTTTATCCTCAAACCAATGGGTAAGCTAAGAGGACAATTCAAACCTTGGAAGATACGTTGAGGGCTTGTGTGTTAGAGTTCAAGGGTAATTGGGATGACCATCTTTCACTTATTGAGTTTGCTTATAATAATAGCATTCATGCTAGCATTGGTGTGGCACCGTTTGGGGCTTTGTATGGTTGGAGATGTAATTCTCCAGTGGGGTGGTTTGAGTTGGGGTGAGATGGCTTTGATTGGCTCGAATTTAGTATTCGAGGCTACGGAGATGGTGAAGTTGATAAGAGAGAGGTTGAAGATGACCCAAAGTCACCAAAAGTCCTATTTGGATGTTAGAAAAAGGGATTTTGAGTTTCATGTTGGAGATTGGGCGTATGTGAAGGTCTCACCTATGAAGGTGTGATGAGTTTTGTAAAATAGGGGAAGTTGAGTCCCTGGTATGTAGGCCCTTATAAGATCATGGAGCGAATTGGGAATGTGGCTTATAGGTTGGAGTTTCCTCTGGATTGGAGCTCTATTCACCTGGTCTTCCATGTATCTATGTTGAGGAAGTTTGTTGGTGATCCTAATACTATTTTTCCCTTGGAGGGTGTCTAAGTGGAGGAGAACTTGTCTTATAAGGAAGTTTCGGTTGAGATTTTGGATAGGAAAGTGAAGCATTTTCATAACAAGGATGTGGCCTCGGTTAAGGTGCTTTGGAGGAATCAACATATGGAGAATTCTACATGGGGGGCGAAGTTGGACATGGTGACATCATATCCCCATCTTTTCCAATCTACTCAAGCCCAAGGTATTAGGTTCTTCCTTTTTCCAAGTAGTCCTAATTCTTTCACTCTTGAGTTTCAAGACATGACATACTTACATATGCATTAAAATGCTTTTTTATGGTGTTTTGAATGATTAAAATATGTTTCAATATGAGTTTTAATGACTATATGAATTACAAATGATGAATTATGCATAGTACCTTGTGTTTGAAAGTTTCATGTTCTAAGTTAAGCCCTTTTGAGCCCTGTTCTTGCACATTTGAGGACGAATGTTCCCAAGGGGGAGAAGATGTATGGATCCAGATGTGGTACGACCTCATTGGAGCTTGGAAATCACGGTTTCAAAAAGTTTTAGACCAAGGTGACATTCTGTGGGAGCCCACACGGTCCGTGTGACCTCACACGCATCGTGTGGAGCCCCCATGAAGTGACCCTTGGCCTGTGGAGGTGTGTTGGTCCTTAGGAGTGTAGTTCTGAACTAAGGCAGACCACATTTGGACCCACACAGTCCGTATGATGCTTCATAGGCTGTGTGGTGGCCTTGTCTTCAAGTCCCATAATTTTGGGACCAAGTATAGTGACACGACCTCTTACACAGCTCGTGTGGTGTGACATGGCCCGTGAGGCCTCCAGTATGGCTTTCGGAGTGAAATTTGTATAAGTATGGAATCACTGTCTCGTAACTTAGTTGTGGAAAAATTTTCTAAGGGTGGTGGTACGGGCACCTACACGGTCCATGTGGCCCTTCCATGAGAACAATTTCGTTGAAAAAATTTCTAAGCATGGGGTACCGTTTCGGGCCTTCATCAAGCTTAAGTTTTCTATTTGTCAGTTCACGGATAAGTGTATGGTCCATGTGATGTGTCACGGACTGTATAGCCTCCCTTGAAGTGATGACGTTCAATTTTTCAACTTGTTTCATTTATGGTGTTTTTGTGAATATGGTTTATTTTAAGGGTCTATTGTGACTTCCTATGATACCTAAATAATTCCTAATGACCTAAACTTTATTCCTACTATTCAAAATTTACTCCTCACATTCGAAATTATGTCAAGTCACTCTTAAGTCTCCTTCAAAGAACTCTTTTGGGTTTTAGGCTTCGGAATTAAGGAAGAGCTATTTTTTCACCTAATTACTTCTTCAATCTTCTTCATTAGCTAAGGTATGGGGGTTTTATTCTTGGTTTCTTTCAACCAAGAAGACCCAAAGCTCTTTTATTTGAATTTCATGAATTTTATCTTACTTTAAAAATTGATTTTGAGAATTAGTCTAATTATTAAATTGATGTATGGACTATGTTTATTTATTGATTTTGAAGTGAATTAAGTGCTAATATGATGAAATGCATTGAAGTTATGAAGTTGTGACAGTGCATGTCCCCTTTAAAGTTTGATTTGTGCATGGGTAATCTATATTATGGTTTAAATATAAATTTACTTATGTTTTTACTTGAATCTCATAATGAATCTCTTCTGCCCATGCTAATGTCATCTTATTCATGACATATGTATACATGACTATGATTTTTATGAAGTGGGTCAAGACCCAATTATGTTTATGCACATGATTTTGAGAAGATTGTGTGACAAGAATGTGATCACATATATGTCTAAGATAATGGCTCATTAAGCAAGTATGAGTGTTTCCACGTTATTTCTTAGGAGCTAATCCTATGTAGGATAAGTATCACATGAGAATGTTTGTCCTTTTAGCCTAGTACGCATGATTACGAAGGATGTGATTTGGACTTTACGACTAAGAGTACATGTAAACGATTTGAAAGTCTTATGCATCATTTTTTACTAGCATGTACATATACGTATTTGTAGTGGGAGGACGACCTAGCACCAATGGATTGGAGGCAGTGTGGGCTAACACCAATGGTCCATACTCCTTCCTTGAACTATTTGCCTAACATAGGTATATGATTAAGCCTTAAGGGAAAAGAATGTTAAGGATCTATCTTTGGTAAGTAGGTCACCTCTTATCCGTTATGGGGAAGACAATAGGGTTCCAAGGCATAGCTGACTTGGTCTCATGTCAGTTATGGTCCCATCCTAAATATATATATATATATATATATATATATATATATACACATACACACACACACACACATGCACACACATCATTCTCCTTATGGCTTATTGATATACTATTCCATTGTTATATGATTTTTTCTATATATGCGCCCTTGTCATCTATCTTTGAATGCAGATTTGATAAGTCATATGCATTGCATGCCCACATAGTTGGTGCATTTAAATGTACTAATACATACTTTTACCTACATAATCTAATCATGTAGGGAATGAGGAGTACGCTCATCCACCGCATGACATCTTTCTTAGATCTCAAGTTTTGCTTATTGTGGTGAGTCACATCTTCCACAGACAAACCACCATTTCCTCTACCTGTGGTGTTTTACTTAATTTTTACTTATTTTGAGGGTGAGCCCGGGGTATGTCTTGGCCCCCGTCCTATCTTATGATTAGAGGCATTGTTGGACATCTTATACGCCTCTATACGTTTATGTGCTAAGTGTTGTATTCGGAGGATTATGTTATGGATATGTCTTTGTCACAATGGTTTGGTTATGAGATTGCGTGATGGATTCATTTTATGATGTGAAAGATCCTTAGCCCATAATGCCCCCATAGAGTGAGTCATACTTACCCGTCGCTTAGTGTTATCTGCTATGTGCTATGTGAACTCATGTCTCTCCCTATCCGATATGGCGTCCCCATAGCATGAGTCCTACTTTCCTGTCCCTTAGAATTATATGTTTACCATCCATATGCGCTTCTGAACCAATGATGTACGAATGGATAATATGAGGCTTGTTTGGGGACTTTTGGGTTCCTATTCACCATGTCACTCCTAGATCCCTAGGTCCGGGTCGTGACAAGAGGTATGGTCACTTCTCATCTTATACTGGCAACATAGTTTATGGAATTTGAGTTATTTATACTCTTATCTAGATCGATGCTTAATTTGGAGTACTCCTAAAACATATGCCCATATCTATCACATGAGTAGATTATTCACAAACATCTCGACTAGTCTCACCCTTAGCGGAAAAAAAACGAGGCTCTGCATGACCAAATCAAAATTTTGGCCAAACTGGATCTCCTACCTCGACTGTA